>PNEQ01081885.1:91938-196675 GCA_003012365.1 Medauroidea extradentata | reverse complement strand
AAAAAAAAAAAAAAAAAAAAAAAAAAAAAAAAAAAAAAAAAAAAAAAAAAAAAAAAAAAAAAAAAAAAAAAAAAAAAAAAAAAAAAAAAAAAAAAAAAAAAAAAAAAAAAAAAAAAAAAAAAAAAAAAAAAAAAAAAAAAAAAAAAAAAAAAAAAAAAAAAAAAAAAAAAAAAAAAAAAAAAAAACGTTCATTGAAGGAAATAAATATTACCTGTATTGTAGTTTATTTAATATCAACACTGCAAGCATTTATATTCGACCGAATAAATAAAACTGAAGTTAACACCATTTTACATTTCGGTGCATTATATTGGTGTGTCATTCATGGCATGTCATTGGTATTTGTAGAATTTAAGCCAAAAACCTTACGCGTTTTAGTTTCTGTAATTACTGTAATTTTCGAGGAAATATTTTTAGACAAAACGCATTGAAAGGCCTGAAAGTAGGTTGACATACATGCAAGTGACAAACTTTTAAAACGTTGGTCTGGACTAGCTTGAAAACAAGTCTACAACAGCGTATTATTTCATCCAACGCAAGCTTAACAATTGCATTATGGAAAAGTAAAATTACACTTGAAGATTGTGTAACGACACTTAGAGAATGTACGCAAACGACGCCTGTCTTACTTTTTTGGCCATCCTTAATTAGGTTTTTCATGGTTTTCCGAGATAACTCCAGGCGAATTCTACGATTTTTTATTAGATTATGTCACACACGTTTCCCTTCTTCCTCGATTCTCATGTGCAATGCATCCATCTCCAGTCAACTAATGGACGATGCAATCACATATCTGACGTCTTAGGGAGTTTTAGATATATACTTAAGTGGCACCGCCTGTCTCTCTTTATACTATCTACTTACTTAAAATCTTACACTGACTGATGGACAACACATCTCTTATACCGGTAGGTACAGAAGCTTGAAATTTTGCTCATGAGTTCTTTATATAACGAATGTGAGCACTAAGAAAGTATGTTTGAAAATTCATCACCTGAAATAGGTGTTTAACCTCCTGTTTATAAATAAATCTCAGTTGTGTCAGCGTTTCTGGAAATTCATCCCCTAAGGAGATTAAATACCCCGATGATAATTTGCATAGGATGTAGACCTACGTAATGTTTATAGTTCAAACGTGGAATGTGGTATTTAGGCTTCTGAAGAACTTCTAAAGTAAGTAGAATAAAAAATACGTATTGACTAATTTGAAGGTTGATTTATCAAAATGGAAATGTCATGGACCGACCTGAAAATAAAAGTACGGAACACGCATAGAAACTGACGGAAGAGAAACATATTCAGAGATACTTTAATTGAAACACATTTATTCAACACAGTATTGAAGTGTTAACTTCAAATAAATATTCTTCTTAGAAAAACTAGAAAGCGAATTAATGAATCCGTGTTGATAATTATGTGTGCATTTTTTTAAACGAGGATAAAATATTTTGAGAAATATTGTGCCTTTAGTTGGGAGATTCAGAGTTCATGGATTTGAAAATATTTTCTATAATTCTATACTTTTAGTTGTATTAGTCAAGAGCTTTTCTGTATAACTTTTATTTTCAGGGATACATTGATAATTATTTAAAGTCTCTTAATCATTCGTTTTTCACCGAACTTATTCCTCACCGCGACCAAAAGGAAAAAAAAAAAAAAAAAAAAACCTGCATCGGCAGAGAATTTTTGATAAATGTCGTATGGTTCCTGAAATGTTGCCGATAGGAAATCCTATCCCATCATCCCTCTTTAGGCTTGGGCCTATATACCACAAATCAATCACCTAACCGATATATACTATAAACATTATTCTATGTGGGCAAAGCAACGGCCGGGCAGCTAGCTAATTATAAAATATAAATACGGAAATATTGTCGGTAGTAGATATTATCATGTTTTAAGTAACCTTCAATATCTTCTTTCGTACAGCTACGTATTTGTTTCAAAACACTTCGTCCTTGTAAACTAATTATTTCAAAACATGGTTCGTTTACATTCGACTTGTAGTCTACAAGAAATATAACGAAAAAATTGAACCGTCCCTATCATGGCCATAAAGAAACAAGACTTGACAATAGTGTTGAAAATTTGCTCTCACATGACTGATTGGTGCCACTGGGAAATCGGTGTTGTTTCAACATTGCTTAAAATATAACTAAGAGTAGCAAGTTCGCGTCGCAGCCGTTAGGAGCACTGGTAGTACGACGCCATATTGCATTGCTGAAACAACACTTCATTACTCGTGGCACTTTCAGTCATAAAGTGGTCAACTCAGTAGCATTGGTATATATGCTACTGTTCAGACCTGTAATTATATTACCGTGGTTTCTATCCACACTAGATAGCATACAAGGCCTTGTGTCCTAATCATTAGTATGCCTGGTGTACGTTCATACGGCACAAGTGTACTACAAGTCGAGGTGAACGAGACTGTTTACCTACTTTTACACGAAAGATTCCCTTGTGTACTAGGGGCAATTACTTTAAGAATGTCATAGTTATAGAGAACGCTATACACACACGCACACACACATTATTTTTAAATAGGACCTAACGTCTTGTACCCTGCAGTGTCATTAGAGACGGTAACACACAACTTTACTCAGGGACAGAAACTAGGAAGTAAATCGGCCATCGCTAGAGACGGGACAAATTTGCGAATTAATTAACCTATAGATTAGCATCCAAGAATATATGTTTACTCAAGAAGACAGCAATGGCTCATTGGCTGTTCACTGACTCGGTGACACAACGTGATTGGGCCTACATTAATCTGCGACTTTATTATTGGCTGAGCGCTCTCCAGAAGGTCAAGGCCCAGTTGGGAAACTAATATGAACCTACAGTTGTTTGAATTACAACTCGGACTCATAACAAAACATAAGCCATTGCTAGAGTTGATGGTTAGGGCCCGGTAGTTTTCGCGAAAATATTTTTGCAGCACTTTGTTTCAGTGCCTTACGTGCGCACCTGCATCTCTGCTTTGTGGTCAGTGATTGGATGCAGTAACACACAACGTCTAGAGGATAAACCCGCAAATCACAGACGTGTTGTGCCACAGTTATCTACGTACTGATTGGTACAGTCAAATAAATAATAACTCTAAACAAAAACACTCTGCCAATAATCATGAAGTTGAGCTGCAGGTGTGCACGTAGGGCACTGAAACAAAGTGGGGCAAAAATCTTTTCGCGAAAACTACCGGGCCCTAATGATGGTTAGTGGTACGTCAATTTCGCGGATTCATCTGGCAGCAGCCTAGACTTGTCAGTCCTGTACACCTACTGGCCACAATCGATTATCTATTGGCTTATAACCGTACAAGCAGGTAGCAAGCGACAGCACTTCGCATTATTTCTTTATTTACTACTGACTTGCAGTAGTCAAACGCGTTTCGTAACACAGACATGACAATGAAGTATACATAATTTGCGTTCAACCTGACCTGGAACGTATCTGCGAAATTTACGTACCTCTAATGATGGTATATCGCGGGAATATTTTGTGCCAACGTACCCTTGAAAACACTATAATTTCTTGAGATCGATTAGGGCCCGGAAAAACCGTTTTCTTTCCGACACAAGCTATAATTCCAGCAACTGCACGTTCGTGTCACTATCGCAATTGGCCCTTGACTTATTTGACACCTTCTGGAAGTTGCTGAGCCAATAACAAAAATGTAACTAATCACATACCCATTTTTCCGTGGAAGCGAGCAGCTAATGAGCAGCTGCTGTCTGCTTGAGAAGACATACATTCTTGGAGGCTAGCCTACTGGTCAGTGAAACCGCGAATTTTTCCGGGCTCTACCGGGTGATACACGTCAGACACAACGTTGCTGTCTGCAGACCAATAATGGGCATAAAATATTTCAACAGCGGGATTCTTATTGGCTCAGTCAAATAGATAACAATTCCGCGTACAAGCTAAAACCAGTAATATTTTCGTAATTCCACGATAAACCATCACTAGGGCCCGGAAAATTTCGCGAATTCCATGACCTGCAGGCTAGAATCCATTGTCCTATGCACATTCAAGTCCCGTCTATTCGTTCATTCTACGCTGTTCCGCTGAGTAGCAGCTAGTATACAAATGGTCGGGGCTTGAGTATGCACAGAATAGTGCATTCTAACATGCAGGTAGTTGAATCCGCAAAATATTCCGGGGGATCTAACCATAATCTCTGACTATCACTTATGTTGAAGGAACCACCGCAGTAAGTATTCGTTTGGAGAGATTTCGGGAAAACGTTGCAAACCCAAATCAGGATGACCGGAACCAAGAATTGAATCAGGGCTCTCCCGATTACGAGTCCTTGTAACCGTTGCGCCACCTTACTTGGTGATCGCTGTCTAAAAATTTCAAATAATTTAAAGAGCACTATTCCCATAAATTATTTACAAAACTTCGGGATTATATCAGTCATTAAAAGGATATTGCTAAAATGTAAATCTGCAGAATTATTTTTATGAACATTTTGGTAAAGTTCTTTGAAGTGATTAGTTTCGATGACTAGCCGAACGTTATGTCATTTTCATAACTAACCTACACAAAGTAGATCGCTAATAACTTAAGGGATATGGGAAGGTAAGATGTCGAACGAACCACTGGAATATTCAATCATCGATAAATCTAATCTACTCATCATAATTCGACTGAATTTTTTACCGAGTAGATAGGCTATTTTTAGCGGACGTTTATTTGTATAGCACTGGGCAGTAGTATGCTTTGTTTTCGAGTAAATAATTGAAAACGGTATCTATAAAAACAAAGGAATGAAACCACAAAATCCATAAAAATGGAAAACAGTAATTTTTATTATTTTAAGTACGATAATGACTAGGACTCTATAATACCCGAAACTCAAAAATATTTGCGTTTTGATTTTAAAATAATTACAACATCTGTAAGCCACTCGCGCAGAATATAAAAACTACTGTTTTCTATTTTATGGAATTTGTGGTTTCAATCCTTCATTTTTCTAAATACTGTTTTTATTTTTTTACTCGAAAGCAAAGCATACTACCGCTCAGTACTATATAAATTAACGTCCGCTTAAACAATATATACTCGGCAAAAAAATGCAACCGAATGATGAGTAGATTCGATTTTATAGACGACTGAGTATTCCAGTAGATCACTCGACATCTTACCTTTCCATTTCCCTTAAGTACCTGCCCTTCAAATGCGTTGCAACGAGTAACGACTATTCTCTTTTCGACGAATCAATTTAACGCACATTATATCTGTATATCTACGAAAAGAACACACACTTCAAATTATGTCGCTGTAGTTTTAAAAATTCGGCACGTGTATTAGAAAGATTATTTTACTGCTCCTCAAAACGGTAAAAAATGGCTTTTCCAGACTGCCGTATCTGGAAAATTAGCAGTCGGATTCGAAAAACACAACTACTGAAACAAGCGATAGTCTTTGAACTATGCTGACCAGAAATAAAATAATGTGGTCACTGCTTGAAGTCCCGTAGGAAAAAGGATAACTGTAAAGCACTGCACGCCAGCTGAGTGGTTGGCGCAGAGAGGCGATAATACATTACATAAGTCTGTCAACGGCAACCTTACCGCTCCTACCTCACACACACACACACACACACACACACACACACAAACGCAGCCTATCTAGGGAGGCCACTTAAAAATTTATCCTCGCAAAGCAAGAACTTCTTGGACAGTTTAAATGAATCACGTAATCTTCAACGCATTATTCTACAGTATGTAAAGTTAAATCTTGTAACATTTTTTTAAATAGTCAAGTAGGCCTGCAGAGTATTTATTGTTATAATTGTTAGCATTGTTATTGTAACGTAAATAATAGTTTGTTTTGAACTACCGATATTTCAAATAACACAATTTTACAAACAAACTACTATTCATCTGTACCGTTAAAACATATTTTAGCAACTGATTTCTGTAATGTATTACCATGTAACTATTATGCAGACGGAGATCATTTACGAAAAAAAAAAAAAAAAAAAAAAACCTTCGTAAAAGTTTTGCATTTTACAGGAAGTCTGTACAACCGTAATTCTTGAATGTTATTGTCCACTCCGTAATTTTTACCAGTTTTGGAAGCATGACTTTATTCCAAACAGAAAAACGCTTACGTCTCAATTTGAGTCGAACAGAATACTGAACGATTATCGTGTCTGCTCATGATTTGCCTTGATGACCGGTTCGATTATGTAGAACTTTAGCACCGAATTTCCAAGTTTCCTTATTGGTTTGCTCACAAAACCTGACAGGTAATTAAATGTAATTTTCTACATTTCCTTGAAATAAAATGGTTGCCATTGATCGTATTCTAATGCCTCGGTATAGAAGAATGTCTCAGGGTTAATTCATGTCTGAAAATTTAGTTTAGTGGAGTTTCTCATATTGTTCATGTGCCTAAAAACGGGCATAGACAACATTTCCCAAAACATCGCATGTGTTATCGTGAAATGAAGCCTACTACTTTCGTACCAATTATCTTCGTTGTTTTGTCTGCGTGTACATCTATTTAAGTCATTTGTTTCGTCCCTCGTTATTTTTATGCTTTGACACTATTAGTTTTATCTTTCCTGTATAACTCACTTTACGTATCAAAGTCGGTTGTACGATACACATTTCTTGACATCAACTAATACTGTAATCAAATTTTATAGCTTTTTTTTCTCATGTCTTTATTTTATTTATTTATTTATTTTTACTGTGGGCGTTGAGCGGCCCGCCAATTTTCGATCACAATGGCGTAAGTTATGTCCATAAAACGGTTCAGTTTGTCATACACACTCCTTGCAAGAATTGGTCCAAGATCCCATGCATGGACAATTTATTTAAATTAATGCAAAGCTTTCTTGATAACATTAATTGAATAAGAATAAAAAAAATCTAGGTCTAGAAATGTTGAAGGAACACGGAAGAAAAAAGTAAGGTAAAGTTAAAATGTCTATGTGGTAATAAGTACGACAAAATTCATAGCTACAGACAAAATTTAATTAGGCACAGCTGTTTTTTTGTATAATTAACAGAGGACATGATTTCAGACCTTTTAAGAGCAATTTTCTTAATTATTATTTCTAGACGTCTAATACAAAATAAGGTCCTGGGTATAAAGCCACTTACTCTCTCTCTCTCTCTCTCTCTCTCTCTCTCTCTCTCTCTATATATATATATATATATATATATATTATATATATATATATATATATACACTCAAGCCCCAGCCATTTGTCCACCAGCTGCTACTCAGTGGAACAACGGACAATGAACGAATAGACTGGACTTGGATATGCATAGGAAAGTGGATTCTAACATAAGGTCATTGAATCGGCAAAATTGTCCGGCCCCTAAATATCGGGATTCTTATTGGATCAGTCAAATAGGATAACAGCTCTAAGTACAAGCTAAAGCCAGTGATCTTCTGGTAAGCTGAACGTGTTGAAATCCATGAAACAGACAAGTTTTCCCGTGATAAACCATCATCTCTAAGTATGGGTAAGGGGAATGGGTAAAATTGGGTAGGGGGCAGAACGGGGTACCCTAAATATTTAGTGGAAAAATTTCCTTTTTCAAATCGTTTCTAAAAAGGTTATTGATGAAACTTAGCATCGTTTTGCACCATATAGAATTAAATAATTAAAAAAAAATTGTTTCAGAGTAAAAAAAATACCGCAAAAATTTACCTTTAATATTAATATTAGTAGTAGTTCTATTATTACTTGCAATAAATCTGAAGTGCCAAAAAGTTTCACTATTTGAAAAAATTTTGTTTTTGAAAATATATTGAGAACAGAAACACGTATACTATTTTCGCACCAAATTGAATACGTGGTAGTCGCGGGCAACAACTAGTCGTATAGCTCCGTAAAACCCGAGCATTATTTTATCAGTGTGGTACCACAGCAGTCCGATGTGGAACTTTGAGAGTATGGAGGACAGTTCGATACGCAAGAAATCTAATCTGTGTAAGGTTTCCGCATTACTGGGCGGTTTTTACGTGTCCGTGGAAAAGAAGCGCAGCCACGTTAAGATCGATTCATTTACGTTTATCTCATACCTTACTACATCTACATGCAAGGCAATTAATTGGCTTCCAGTCTTTCCGTCGGTGAATCGCATTGACTCGATTGTAAGAAGTGGGTTTGACACTATCTCATTTCTGTGTGGTATTGAAGTTGAAGGTTCTGCATTGCACAACATAAAACATTTAATAATGTCAGTAACAGTGGTTTCCGTACTTAAGCCAACATGAGTTAACTGAGAAAACTCATATTGGAACAATTTTCTTTTTCCCTTAATTCAGATAAATGCAAACGGGAAAAGGAAACTCTTTGTCACCGAATGCGTAACGATTATTATATTCTATAGCATATTGATAAAACTACATCATCTAGGAAAGTTGAAGTAATTTCCGCGCAGGCTAAACCTTTTTCCTTCCTGTTGTCTCGCACGGAGCGTTGTGACTTACGCTCTAAAATAGTTTGTATTAAGTGAGAGATTTTAGTCTGCGCTTAACATCGAGGTCTTCAGCGCTGGTGAGGTGTGACATGAGGTAAGGATGGAACAGCGCCGGAATGAGTGGGCAGGGGGAAACGGGAGATCCTGGAGAAAACCCACCAAACGCCGGCATTATCCGGCACGATTCCCACGTGTGAAAATCCGGGGACCGACCCCGCCGGTCATGAAACCCGGATTGCCTTGGTGGGAGGCGAATGGTCTTTTGGCCACCATCCCCCCAAAAGTTTGTAGTGTAGACTACCAAAATCATAGGTTCACCGGAAATGAAACTGTTATACAAACATCTCATCGTCTGAAAAGCATTTTTCTGGAATAGAGTGATATTTCATATTGATCGCATGCTCCAAATTATAAAAAGTTGTATCATTGAAATGTACATTTATTGTAGGCCTACATGAATCACAAAAGACCATATATACTGCATGCAAGTTAATGTGGTCTAGGAGTATAATGTGTAATATTTAAACTTGGTGATGCGGTTCGAATTTGAATGCAACCATGATTTATTTTATTTTCGATTAATTGCATGTAAAATTTCTTTGCTGAAATGTTATTTAATAAATAAATTTAGTGTCAAATTTGGTATTTAAAATTTAATTTTTCCCTTATTGCAAGTGCAATTACAATGCTATGCCTTGTAATTTTACAAACATTTGAGGGGCTTAGATTAATAGTGGTGCAAGTCAGTTTAAATAGTTTTCTCGTACACAAATTTTTGTAAACACATGCGAAATGCATTTCAATCCTGCAATACTCAAATGTAATTCAGAAATTCAATTAAGATAGAAATATTTGTTACAGAATATTATTTTGAAAAATTTGTTTTATATGAATAAAAACGACACTACTTAATATTTGCAACTTACACCACTCGTATATTTAAATTTTTTTACAGGGACAACCTTTGTGGTTTTACAAGGAATTTCTTTGACAACTAAGTTTCCAAGGATTTTCCTTGTAAAATTACAACATATTTTTACAGTGCAGCTAGTTAGCACTCCGTGGCATAAACAAATTCATTATTTTATATATTTGTTTCAAACTGTGTTCAATTTGGAGACATTACCTCTGGGTGATATTTTGTTTCATCTTACAGTTTCTGCATGAGATGCAAAACTAACAATCTTACAATACGATGGCTTAGAATGAAAACCACGTAACTACACAATTTAAAATATTGTACAATTTTGGATGGGAAAAACCAAACGTTTTGACATTATTCAAAACTTTTATTTCGCAAGCAAGAAATAAAGACGCCTTATTTAAATTATGGCATTAGGTAAATTTAAAATTGCTGGTTACTTTTTTGTGCTAGCTTTTGGAGACAACGTGAGAGTTGGAGTTACGAGGTTTTCATTCTAAGCCATCGAATAACGGTTTTCTTTCAACTTATCCATATGGAACTTTAACTCGCATAAATCTTAATCTACGCTGTAAAAGTATTATACCTATGTATTCAATTAAAGTTGTGATTCAGTGATCAGTTTTATTGACGAAAATGGTAATTTTTAAAAGTACCCAATCGATGGTGAAGAATGTAAACCTTCTATGTCAATTTTCAGCTTTTTTAATGTTACTGCACGGAAAATTTGACGAAGTATGTTTGACATAGTGAACATAGTAAATAAAATTTTAACTAAATATGTTATATCAAGATTACAGCTGTGGATGTGCTCTATACAAATAAACAGTTTTTTTCTCTTTCTTGTGAAATTAAAACAAATTTGACATAGAAGGTTTTCATTCTTCACCATCGCAATAACGTTTCCGAGAGTGATATAGCAACTTTTAATAAGTACCTATTAATATCTGGTTTAATTGTGAAGGATCTTATTTCTGAAAGTGAGTAAGGTGTCACTAACGATACATTCCAAAACAGTAAATTTGAACTTTGCCATTTCATTACGTAAGAACTATAGTACCGTTAAGAGAGTATACTTTTACTGCAGGGGTAACTTTCACTTACTCAAAATATTAGTTTCAAATCATTTTAGTGAAGAAATAAATAATTTCGAGTTAAATATTTGAACCCTTGAATTTGATCCATCCAGATAAAGATTGCCATATCTTAACCAAGTGGCACCAAAACAAAGTTACCACAGCAATCAAAGTATACCCTCTTGACGGTATTTCAACTTTACATACTGGGAAAAAGACGTCCGAGGTAAATATCAGCAAGTTATTTAGTGTCTGGTAAATTAATTAAATAAAAAACGCGCTACAAATTAAGTGATCCCTACTATCTTGTGTTTGTCTATTTTCTTTCAAAACTCCTATTTCACAGGATGGATCAATATTTTTGTTACCAGAGAACAAGGATAAAAATTAAACAGTATTTCTGAAATCACTGTGATATCGTTATTTTTAATTATTTTGCAACGGGCAACAGCTGTCACGGAAAAAAGAGAATATTGTATACCAGCGACTTCGGTGGCAGTTGGTCACATAATTTGGATCCGTAGTAAGTGAACTAAACGATGTTCCGTGCCTTGTCTACGTGCATATTGTCAAACAATCGCTATGCAGGATGAGTAAGAACTGGGTGTGTTAATTTTGTGAGGTGATAGCTTGTAAAAAGTTAGTCAGAAAAGTGTTATCAATTTGTGCGTAAACTGGATTATAGTGCTAGTATTGCTATCCCAAAAAGTAGCTGTTAAATTTTATGAATTTAATTGCAAAATATAATACCACCTGACTCTTAATAGTGTGAAATCAGTAACGGAACAAGATTTTTTTTTAAAATTTTAATTGAAGAAAAACATTTTTGGAGTTGATTTTCAGTACAGCATTACTCCCACTATACTTAACTTTCCGGAAAAATTGACAAAACACTTTCGACTCACTTTCCCGTAGGCTATCACCACGCGGAAGCAACACACTCCCGTCCTGACTTTGTATATACTCTTATCTTCCTGACTAAAGCATACTCTGCTTATTTTATGGTTTTATTTCGCTTAAGGCTGTCGTGTGAATTAAATATTTCAGAAAGAAAGTCCCAAATTTTCTTGATGTTCCAAGTAACCCCAGTTGACGATTCATTTTCTCTTTCCTTCTATCCAGGTGGCACGTCAGTGTTGTCGTGATTACCGACGTTGGAACCTCACATGTCTGACCGGTTGGTCGGGAAAGGAAAGGGGAGAGTGGGATGGCAGGGGGTCGTCGGCGCGGAAAGTTGCGGTCGAGGGTGTCCCGGCGGGGTGCTAACGTCATAGTGCCCCCCCCCCCCTTCCCCAACAACAATTTCTCAGGTGACAAACACAACGACGTTTACGCTCGGGCGGCGCGCGGGCTCGTGATTGGCTGGAGTGCAGGGCCTGCTGTCACCCTGGTCGAAAGGGGCGTAACGGGGGGCCCGGCACCCCTCGCGAGGCGGTGCCCCACCCTTCATCGCGGCCGCATCATCTCCATGACAATGACGCGGTCGCAGCTGCGACCAACCGACACCGCCGCAGTGACGCGACGCCCTTGCAAGGCCCACGTCACTGCCTCCGCCGAGCCCCTCGCCGGGGTTATTGAATAAAACACCGCCAGTTCGCGGTTACTTCAACATACCGCCGGCAGCTCTGCCTACCCCTCAGCCCTGGCGAGAGTAACAATAAGAATTTACATGCTATTTTTAAAGGACGCTCTACCCAAAAAAATCGTAATTTAATAACTGTATGAAACACTGTCCAACACTTACACATTACATTATCAGCAATTGCAAATAACGTATTTTTTCGGTTGCACTGTTTTCTTACAAGCGCACGTCAAAGTATCGATTTGACTATTTTCGCTACTTACCCTCCAATACATAAACTATTCACACGATACCAATGAAATTATGTGTGTATGAAATATGTATTAAGATACTAAGATACAAAATGCCACCTTTGTATTTCAATTAAAAAAAATTTTTTTTTAATGCAAGTATACTCAAATATAAGCAAAAAATGTGGTAGATTTAAGAATTTTTTAAATGATGAAAAAAAAAATTACGTTGGATTAAAAAGGTGTTATTTTGTAGCTCAATGAATTTACTTTCACTCTAAATTATTTCATTTCTTTAGTTTGAATAGTTTTTATTTGGGGGGGGGGTGATTAGCGAAAACAGTTAAATCACTACTTTGACATGAGACATTAACTTCTACGAGAATTATGGAACCAAAACACATTTAATTTGTAGGAATTAACTATTAATGTAATGTGTAAGAAGTAGAGATATTTTGGTTCAATTATAACATTACGAATTTTTCTGTTCAGAGCACCCTTAAGTGGAAGTCAGTACCTGCCGAACCTACGTATGTACCGCCACTTACTTTGTATGTTCATCTTGGTGAGGCCCACATTGCTACACGATAGTTTAGCTGTTTTATTTATACCCTGAAAACTGTGAGAAGATAAATAATTTCATGCCCAAAACACACATAAAACATGCAAATTTTTCCCCCTAATTAATTTTTTTGTACCATTATCCTATTGTCAGTTAAGAAAATGGTTACTGTCCGAAAGTGATAAGTGAAATGTGACTACGCCGTATAATATAACGTGTAAATTCCTACCCTTGCTCTCACTAGGCCTTGGAAATTAGTGTTTAAAAAAAAAAGTTTATATTTTTTTTAATTTTCCCTTTAAAATTCAACATTTTTTTAAAATACAAAAGTATTTTATTTTTTGCTTTTATATATGTCAAATCAAAGCCTACAACATTGTTATACACTGTGAATTTTGTTGGTTTAGTATGTCAGTTGGTTTTAGTGGCGTACTTAAAACCGTAAAGTGCAAATTTTGACGTTTACGAATCACTACGCAAAAACTATGAGACATACAAAAGTTTCCTAAGAAGAAGATTTTATCACAATTTATGTCTAAAAATAAGAAAAAATATCTGGTACAAATATAAAAATAAATAAAGACGTTGAAAACTGAGGTCAACCGCCCCTTTAAGGTAAGTTCTGCTACAGGCTAGGAAGATCAACGTTGTTACGTTCGGTCAGTGACAGTTTATGCAGCTAGTTCCGCTGGTACGCGGACTAAATTATGTGTCTCCATCTCTTGTTTAGAAAGTTCTCGTATTTATGTAGGTTATTTTATTTATGCGAATACAATTATAAAGCTGAAATGACTGTCTTCCATTTTAAAATTTAAATGAACTGATTTTTCTTTTTATCTGGGCTAGATAACATTAACTTTATTAATAATATCCCTCACTTTATAAGATTCCTAACCAACCTCAGCATTACTACTGACGGGAATTTTCCCTTCCCAATTTCGTCCACAAGAATTCCGTTTATCTTCCTAATGTGCAGTATAATGAACCTTAGTTCCTAGCCAACTTTGTAACATCCTTCCATATGCAGTAATAGTAGTTTCTGCGCATGACCAACCACGCAAGAGTTTCAACTCGTGGTTTTGATACTACAACCTAGATAACTAGGTAATTGGAGATATCTACTTGCAACTGTGAAAATTGCTTTTGTAATACTGATACTTATGTATTGAAATCCAATTTTGTGCTGCAACAGTACTCCTTACTAACTCATTTATAAACGTATACTCATCAATAGGAACACTCACAAGAGTGGTGTGGATATCTGCAGATGACTTAAACTTGGGAACAATAAGTTACATAATTGTTGTACTACTCGCCCGAACTGACACCTTAAATAATATATTTCAAACTAAGTTGCTGTGGGAATTAAAAACAATTAATGGGTTTGCTAACATACGCCACTGCTTACGTTTTGTTGAAAAAAACTATTTTATAGTGCATCTATCAATCAAACCACAAAAACAAGTACAACTGAAATTAAAAATTAAAAAAAAAAAAAAAAAAGACTGTAAATTGATGAGGAGTTGGATATCCTTCAAATTCCATATGGTGCTGCAGCTTCAAGTCAAGGTTACCACGTTATTGTAACATCATTGAAGTCACAGGATGCTAAATTTCGGATCGATCAGACCAGCAGAAGTTGTTCACATCACTCAACAACTAGAAAAGAGCTGATAATCATCAAACACCTGAAAGATCTTCATAAATTATAGCTAAGGACCATCTCGATCACGCCAGCTTTAAAAAAACCGCATCAAAATCGGTCCACTTGTTTAGGAGCAACGATGCCACAGACAGACACGTCAAACTTACAACACCCTTCTTTTTGCGTAGGGGGTTAAACATATAATCCTAGAGGTATCCGATCAATTTCAACGACTAGACACAAT
This sequence comes from Medauroidea extradentata, assembly GCA_003012365.1. NCBI lineage: Eukaryota > Metazoa > Arthropoda > Insecta > Phasmatodea > Phasmatidae > Medauroidea > Medauroidea extradentata. The sequence goes on along the minus strand of PNEQ01081885.1, from coordinate 181,955 downwards.
TTACTTAATTTTACAAAATTCAAGAAATATATACAAGATGTCTGAAAGCATGTTACAAATGTTCGCGAAATAATTCTTCGTAAAAATGAGGTTAAGTTATATGAAGCAAGTTTTTACTGGCGCAAATCTTACTAAGGGAGAGAGATTCGCTGTTAAAAATTGACATTGAAAACCAACATTTGTAAGTTGTAACCAAAAGTAAGGAGGAATAAATAATGAGTTTCCGGGTGCGTTTTTATAGTAACAATATCTGTAACCGGGGGGGGGGGGGGTTGTTAGAGTACATTTCTTCGACATTTAATAACTTGGATGCTCGAATCTCCTGTGTATCTAGTGTTACCTAAAGCTCCACATTTTATACGTCCGTTTTATCGATAACTGTTCACTTGAGGATGTCGCAACAAGAAACGTTTTTTGTTTATTAAAGCCTCCAGCTACAAACTGTCATAAAACGGTCAAAAATGCAATGGTAAGAATTCCTATGCAAAAAAAACTTGGCCAACCTTTTTATCGACTGAAGGTAAAATTATTCAAAACCATTTTTTCACACATTGCAGATCTTGTTATTTAAACTGCACCCGGGAATTCAATATGTATTTTTCCTTATTTTCTGTTAGTTTAACAAATGTTTTTCAATATCAGTTTTCAATCGTGATCACTTCAGTTTTGGGCCAGCCAAAATCTTTCACTATATATCTTAATCTCATTTTTACAAGCAATCATCTCGCGAAGTTTGCAACGTACTTTCGTGAACATTCGGTATAGTGTCTTACAAACCCGACAAACAAGCAAAACACTAAAATATTAAAAATGAACGGAATTTCGTGAGTGGGCAGCACTCATGAAACGAGACAACACATGTTTCAATAAACGAAAAAAAAAAAAAAAAAAAAAAAAAAAAAAAAAAAAAAAAAAAAAAAAAAAAAAAAAAAAAAAAAAAAAAAAAAAAAAAAAAAAAAAAAAAAAAAAAAAAAAAAAAAAAAAAAAAAAAAAAAAAGAAGAAGAAGAAGAAAAATCTGAAACAGCAGAAAACGCATAAACGACACGGAGACAACATAAGTTACAGCAAAAAAAAAAATGCGTTTTAGGAACTGAAATCTATTCTCGTTTTCAGATTTGAATTGCAACTGGTGGGAGAAACCACGATACAAATGACACCGTACAAATCATATTAAAATTAATATAATATTAACTAGAATATTGCTTACTTTGAAGAGTACAAAATCTAAATATAGGCGACTATTTTACATAACCGTGGCCTGCATCGAAAGAATATTTTAGTTCAGTCAGTCGAGATCTGTTTGGCGAAGCTAAATAATTTGTTTGTACAGTGCCTATATATGCATAAAATATTGTTTCAATTTAAATTGGTTCAGATTTATGATAACTTCGGATGCAACAAACCTCGGCGTACACAAACATTAAGTATTAGTTTGACCAACAAAATGTACATTTGTACATTTCCTACATTTGCGTCGACGAAATATTTTATAATGCGTAACTTAACTACACACACATTTTGTCAGATTTGTAGCGTGTCACTCGTTTAGGCTACGAATAACACTCGGCAAGTATAGTCCATCGCATGTAAGAATTTCACTTTTTGACAGTTGTGTTTGGGTTTCTTTTTACAGCTATTTCCATGAAATAAGCTGCGTTTTATTCTGCCATAAGAGTTTTTTTTTAACAAACACACTATTACACTCTCAAACTGTGCAGTTTACCAAAATTTAACTAACTCTTAAACATATAACTCAAGATAACATGCGCGAATAATATCAACTGAGCCGTTATCATTGAGGTACGCCCAGGGAGGATCCAGAATTAAGGGGGGAGGGGAGGTCAACGGGTTCATGACCCCCAAACCAAAAACCAAAATTTCAATTATATGCTACAGACCAACTAATTTGTAAACTGAAATCAGGTTATTGCAGCAGTGCCTATGATTTCAATGTTTGCATTGTTTTATTTCCAATACTTTCACAGAACACAATAACAATACAACCGTTTCTCACATCCTGAATTGAAACATGCCAGTCAGCACAATTAGACAGTGACCCCCTCCCTCCCCCAACCCAGGAAAAATTCCACTTGTACCCCTGAGTACGCCATTATGAGTGAATGTCAGTAAAGATTTTTTTACTTTTTAATACTAACCCTTTGAAAGTACCGTTCAAAAATCAAATGCGCGAGCAGTTTTCGCAGGACGTAATTTCGTAATTTTTTACGCTGGCTTTAATTTTGAGAGCATTTTTATTTTATGTCGACTGTAGATTTCGGCAAATCAAGATATCTCGCAATGTCTGAACACAGCTGGTCTGACTCGTAACACTGCACCATGTCAACTTTTTATAGCGAGACTAACATTTTCCTTACTAATTCTTTGCAGCAAATCCCTCTGCTGTGCAGCTATCCTAATGCACGTAAGACATTCATTTATGTATTCTCGTTCATTGTTTTCAAATGCATTTTAATTTATGTGCTAGAAGTGTTGTTATCCATTATGTAATATTACTGGATTTTATCCACTGCTAACTTCATTGATATAATAATGCAGAATTCTAATTAAAAACAAAGATGTAAATAACACGTACAGAATGGTCCTAATGTTTTGTTATCCCTATATGTTAAACAGAATTTACACATGCACATACATTTGAGTTATTTCAGATGGCTGACACAAGTACGTACAGTGCGGAAGAACATGTAGTGGCAAGTGTTATGATCCATGAACAGCCAAAAACTGGTAAATTTGTGAAGGATGGCGAAGTTCACTCAGGCCTTCCGAAAAGAATGTCTGTGAATATCTTTGTAATACTAATTTTGCGTTTCATTTCATTACAAAAACTTGTGTCTTTCATATGAATGTGGGCAGAACACATACATGTCTACATTCCATTCTTCAGGTGGGCGTAGCAATACATTCGGGTCATCCTGTACACTATTTGTATGTTTGTATACATGCATTATTTGTATACATTTTATATACTTGACGTATTGTATTAACAAAATATGACATGTTCTATAGCCCAAGAGTTTTTCATGTTCATTACAGAATCGATGAAAACGCAATTAGATAAAAAAAATTACTCATGTAAGGTACAACAATCACTATGAAACTTAAACACACAATACGTTGATATGAACACCACAACGAAAATATTCAAAATATACATTATTAATCGTAGTTATTCCTTGGCAGTATGCAAATAGATGTGTGTGCCTATGTAGCCTATGCAATAAGTATGTTTTTCTACATCTTGGAGTGAGAGATTTTGGTCAGCGCTTAACATCGAGGTCTTCAGCTCTGGTGAGGGGTGACATGAGGTGAGTATGGAGCAGCGCAGAGGAAACGGAAGATCCCCGAGAAAACCCGCCAGCACCATTCACACGTACGAAAATCTGGGATCTGAACCTGCCGGAAATCGAAACCGGATCGCCTTGGTGGAAGGCGAATGGTCTGACCATTCGGCCACTGCAGCCCCCTTCTACATCTTGGAGACATCGCGTCCATTATAAGATCCACAGGCAACTATTTCAATAAATGTTGGTTCATGGTAGGAACACTATTATTGCAACTGTGGCTACGTTGTCGTTAAAAGCTTCAATAAATTTATTTTCAGGACTAATTAATGTAACATACACTTAATGTCTATGCACAGATATTGCTTAGACTTTTATTATGTCTTTTACATTCGGGTAATGTAAATATTTAAATAAGTAATTGTGCTATGGTAGTTGTATTTATCTGTGACTAGTGTTAATTTAAATTTTTATGTTTGTTAAATGTATGGTATATTTTCAGGAAATGTTTTTAATAATCATAAAATTTTGTAAAGGCTCTTACTAGGAAAAACGTAATTTAATTTAAAAATCAGGTCAGTTGCTGACCACACATTAATCGATTTTTGCTAGTAGAAAGAATAACTTCCATGTTTACTGCGCTTTTCGAAGCAGAATTTTTGCCTTCACTTTAGAATCAACAAGAAAGGAAATTTGTTTAATATAGAACGTCGAAGGGAAGAAAATGGAAGGAATATCTACGCAGAGGTCCGGCTACGAAGACTTTCTCGAGTAAGACTATGCCTCGAGACGATTTTTTTTTTGCCTTATAATTATTTTTTAAGAGAATCTACGAGACCTGGCGCTGCATTTGTTCGTGTTGAAAAGCCGCGGGGAAAATTTCTCTACGACTGAAGAGTAGAAAATATCCAGGCCTTCTCGTTTCCGTCTTCCAGGAAATATGTTGGGCGAATCCTAGCCTGGCATTACCTCTTACTGGCCAACTAGGAGAAGAACGAAATTTCTTTCTTCACGGCGGAGACTTCAACGGTAAGCAGTCCCAATCCTCCCGCAACGACAAGAAAAAATTCCAAACCAAGAAATAGTTTAAGAAAATGTGGACAACTCTGCTTAAATTCAAATTTTGAGGATTTTTTTTTTAAAGTAATGTAAAATTTTAATCCCACGAATACTCTAGATAAGATGTATCAAGCTGAAATCCTCACAATTTTTGCAGTATTTCTTAAAAACGAACAGAAGAATTACTCTAAATTATATTGCCACAAAGCAAAGAATTTCCTAAGAAACGTTATCCTGCCATTTTAGCTAATATTGTGGAGGAAATAATAAATGTATATTTTTCTTTGACTCATCACATTTAACTAACATCCAACATTTAATTTTCAATTTTATTCTAATACAATTTCACAATCTAGTAAGAGTTTAGGAAAGCAAATATTTAATTAGTACTCAATATTGTTTCCATTTATTAAGTTATAGTCTCTCATAATTGCAACGTCACTGATTGTTTTTTTTTTTTTACAATAATGCGTTACGGAATCTTATTGATGATCCAATTCATGTTTCTTTATGAGCCCTACTAATATTATTTTAATGTTATATGTAATAAATTTGTTTCTTTTCACACCACTTGTTTTCTCTCAGTTTATCATAATTGTTTCAATTAATTTTATTTTATCAAGTCATACAACCCAGGGCTCATACACTAGTAAAATAATTGGTAAGCTATATCTGCCCAAGTTAAAGTTTTTATTTGGAGATATTACAGAGAGTAAAAGTGGAGAGAGCAAGGTTATGTTACATTAATAATATTGGTATAGTGTTAACTTCCATTAAGCAATATAAAATTTATTAGACTATTTTGCTTAGTTTTTTCATAACAATGCCCACTTCTGTCTCTTTTAGCTGGGTTAGAGATTTTCTGTTATACAAGATGTTTCTTAAATAGGGGGACAAACTCCGCTTGCGTGTTCCTCGCGAAAAACTATGACGAAAACATATTTTGTACTTTCACCTAAACGCAATGTTAAGGGAGTACTGGGCCTCTGAACATCGAATTATAAAACAGTATTTTCCCAAAATATCGGAAACTAATTGACATAAAACTGCAATATTTTCAGCGGCATACCTTCCGCCCTAATGAAAATAGCATGGGTGGCTACCCTCTAATTGCATATAACTTTCTTACCGTCCGGATTTTCGAACATATGAAGATGGTTTATTGAGTAATGTTACCTGTCTAACAAAAAAAGGTCCTCTTGTTGCAGTAGTCTAGGACTCATAGTTTTCTGTCAAATCACAAATTAAGCTACAGCGATAGAGTACCTGAAACAATGGTATCGCGAGTTAGAAACATGTAGGTAACTTTGAATGTGCACTATCAACAATTCAAGGAACACAACAAAATAAACACATTAACGCAATATTGTCTATGCTGTATGTGTGTATCTTAGGTGCAAAACACAGGACTTAGGAGCATTCTTAAATGACGATATGCAAAAACAAGGTGTGTTTGGATGGAAACCCATCACACGAAAAGGGATAGGTAGAAACTTCACTGAAACCTTTAAAACGTAAATATCCTAATGTTGTGTTTTATTCCACAAAATGAATTTTACCGTACAAGTTTACCAGAAAGCCATCTTGATTTTTGTACATGACACTTTATTCGAGAAAGAAATATTAATGTGTTTTTGTTTAAAAAAGTTCTGATTCTGTACACACCAACAAGCATAATTTACTAGTAAAGACTATTAATTGTAATATGAAAACTTCAGGCATTAATTTTTGTTTTCCATGTATGACACAGTTTCCGATCCGCAAAGAAATACCTTACAAAATTATGCACTTCTTTGTTTTCTAATGTACGAATGAGGTGTCGTAATTTTGTAAAATACGTAATTTTCGTATGGTTTGTGTGATTGACACAGGCGTACAGACTGTGTGATGTGAAACACTAAGTAATACCTAATTTTGGAAAATTAGGGTTGCAAAACATATGTTGCTAAATGCACTGGTAGTCCATAAGCATTGATGTATGAGGCAATCGATAAGAAGCACATAAAAATTACCGTACAAGACTTGTATTTACTTGTCCTGCCCTCAAGGAGGGTAGCTCGAAAAGGTTAGCATCTATTGAAAGGTATTACATCAGTAAGGTTACATGTTTATTCCTTGGCATTTCTGTGACACATGGCACAGTCATCAATGCTTGATACAATGCTGCTAAGTGATGTAGGCAAACATTACATGAAATGTTCAAAATGATCACCCCGCGAATCTGCACATACACGAACACGTCTCATCATGAATCTGCGAACACGTCCAAAATGCCTGGTTGACCACGAACCGTTTCACATGCTTCAAAATTTGAAAAGTAAAAGGGCATAACTTTGATAGGTATTTCTTTGCGGATCGGAAACTGTGCCATACATGGAAAATAAAAATTAATGCCTGAAGTTTTCATATTACAATTAATAGTCTTTACTAGTAAATTATACTTGTTGGTGTGTACAGAATCAGAACTTTTTTAAAACAAAAAACACATTAATTTTTCTTTCTCGAATAAAGTGTCATGTACAAAAAAAAAAAAACAAGATGGCTTTCTGGTAAACTTGTACTGTAAAATTCATTTTGTAGAATAAAACACAACATTTGGATATTTGCGTTTTAAAGGTTTCAGTGAAGTTTCTACCTATCCCTTTTCATGTGATGGGTTTCCATCCAAACCCACCTTGTTTTTGCATATCGTCATTTAAGAATGCTCCTAAGTCCTGTGTTTTGCACCTAAGATACACAGCATACAGCATAGGCAATAGTGCGTTCATGTGTTTATTTTGTTGTGTTCCTTGGATTGTTGATGGTGCACATTCAACGTTAACTACATGTTTCTAACTCACGATACCATTGTTTCAGGTACTCTATCGCTGTAGCTTAATTTGTGATTTGAAAGAAAACTATGAGTCCTAGACTATTCCAACAAGAGGACCTTTTTTTGTTAGACAGGTAACATTACTCAATAAACCATCTTCATATGTTCGAAAATCCGGACGGTATGAAAGTTATATGCAATTAGAGGGTAGCCACCCCTGCTATTTTCATAAGGGCGGAAGGTATGAACCAATATTCGCTGTTGGTTTGCAGATCCCAATAGCATTAAGCGATGCTGAAAATATTGTAGTTTTATGTCAATTAGTTTCCGATATTTTGGGAAAATACTGTTTTAAAATTCGATGTTCAGAGGCCCAGTACTCCCTCAACATTGCGTTTAGGTGAAAAGTACAAAATATGTTTTCGTCATAGTTTTTTGTGAGGAATACGCAAGCGGAGTTTGTCCCCCTATTTAAGAAACAACCTCTCTATTACTTACTTTACCTTTCCGATATTAAGAAGCACGCGTTCTTTGACCATTCTTATAACGCCCTTGCAGCGTGGAACAGAGAATTTGGACACAATTTTGTTGCCTACACTGTGTAGCACCAAAATTTATACAGCAACGATATTTGGCAATACTGGATCATTATTGTTTAACTGGAGTTAAAAATCGCAGCACAACGCTGTCTCTACGCGAGCAAACTGCCATTCGAACGATTTCATTAATTAATTAATTGAGTGACGAAAAAAGTAGTTATTTATAGTATCGTGAAAACTTCAGCATGAATAAGAATCTGCAGGCTCTTTTACAACCTCTTCAAGTACGAAATAAATGGATTCATCACGTGTTCCGAAGCAAGTATCGAGGATATAGACATCCTTGTACTTAAATAGACACATAAAATGTTGGCGACCTTAAATTATATACAGGACATTTTTAAATTATCACTTTCATTGAAAGTTTCCAGTCAGTTTGCATAATTCGAATGGTTAAGTAAGTTTATACAAAGAAGAGAACAGTTTTGCCTCCCGCACGAAGACTTGGGAGTGAAATCAAGGCGAACTGCTAGGGTTTTACGGATATATTGCTCAGTCACACGTAAAATTATCACGACCTTCAGTGCCAGAAATTATAAACGGTAAAAGTAACGTAAGTTTGAAAATATTTGCTGTTTTAAAGTGTTTTATGCTAAAAAAAAAAGTTATACACGTGCTTATGGCAACATAAAACAAACAAGGTGAAATGAAACTGTTACAGTCATTTAGGGTAACTTTGTACCGATTTGGGGTATCATTGTACCGGAATTTCATTTTATAAAACAACTTTGTTTCCTCCCACTATAAAGGAAATTTTGTGATTAATAAATATATTCCTCAATAATACAACAGCATTCGTGAAATCGTTGATATTTCATTTGCAATTAAACTAGGTTAGTGGTACAAAGTTACCTAAACTGACTGTAGACTTTTTGGGTTATGATGTATCATGGCTTCAAAAATATGTGTCAACCCGGCTATGGAAACTAGTGATGCCTACAAGACAGTTCTGTTTTCGTTAAGTGATAAAAATTCGACATTGATGATATATTGTTACAGACAGGAAAAATTCACGGGTTCGTTGACCAGTAGGCTAGCCTCCAAAAACATATGTGTATTCAAGCAGACATTATCTGCTCACTGGCTGCTCGACGACGCAGTGATATGGGCCTGCACTTAGTTGCTTCTGTACTATTGGCTGAGCGACATCCAGCAAGTGTCAAATAAGTCACGGGCCAACTGCGAAAGTGGCACGAACTTACAGTTGCTGGAATTCTAGCTTGGGGCCAAAAGAAAATGCGAATTTTTCAGGTCTCTATGTCTTGTTAAATTTATTTAGTTGGCTTTAACCTGGTCAATAATATATAGTAGTGCTCGCATAAACAATGTTAATAACCTAAGTTAGTTTCTAAATGCGTATGAGATAAGTGTTTTTATAGTTCTTAAGTTTTTTGTGAAAAATTGTCAGCTGCTAAAATTAAATTTATGTTTGTACGATTACAACTCGTAATCGATCTTTTGAAGTACATGCACAATAAAAATTGCGAAAAGAGAGTATTAATTATATATAAATAATTTAACAATTTCTTTTAGAACTGTCGCATTTCGTTAATGCTTTAAAAATCGCCCCAAATTATTAACTATATTTCGTGTTATTTCAGTTTTCTACCATGTTCTAATTTGAATAGTATTTCTGGAACAAAAAAAAAGTTTTGAAAAGCGCTAAACTGGGCAAAATTTTGCTAACGGCCATTAATGTCCGTTTTGGAAACATTTGAAAAGGAACATTTTTTCATTAATTGTTTTGGTACCACGTTTAGCCTCTCCTCCCCCAAAATATAACATGTTTTGGTAGAATTACCCTCGTGCGCACGCAAAACTTATCGGTTGTTTTCATCACTACATTTAATTTTTGTTGGCTACCCCGTTCTGCCCCTATACCACGTTTTAACACCCTCCCTCTAAAAATTAGGTTTCTTTTGCACATACGCACAACTCTTCGAAGTTTTTAGTTTTTTTATTTTTCACTAAGTTTATCGGGTAACCTGTTCTGCCCCTCTACTCCAGTTTGCCCCTCCTCCCCCTGCTTCCAAAAAATTGGGAGAAACCTTCGTCGGCGCGCGCACAACACACCCAAGTTTAATTTTTACTAATTTTTTTGGGTATCATGTTCTGCTCTTCGCCTAGTTTTACCCTTTCCCTCACCCCCCCCCCCATTATTTTAAAAAATCTTCGAGAGTGCACGCACAACTCAACAAAATTTCATCGCAGTCGGGTTCGAGCTATGTAGACGAATCTTAGAAAACACATTACCCCCGTTTTCAATCCCTTATGTGAAGAATTTCGAAATATCCTTTTATTAGTGTTCGCCTACGACCTAAAGGCAAGCCACACTAAATTTCATGATTCTAGGTCCAGCGATTTAGGCTGCAGTTTGTTATGTCAGACAGTCACTCGTTAAGTAAGTAAGCTCTTTTATACATAGAATTTTTTTTTTTTTTTGCGTTTCACATTCTCTTGTATTTATTATATTGAAGTGCCTTAATCGTGGTTCATATGTATGTGTTTGGGAGTTATGTGTAGCGTATAAAATCGAGACTTTTATAAACATGCAATATTGAAACTAAAATTCTCACAGAACAAAAAATAAATAGTACTTTATCATCAATTGTCTTGTCTGTTAGACAAATCGTATGTCTTGAGCGAATGTGTCGTGAATAATATTGGCAAAAGTGGCAGCCTCTTGCACAAACGTGTACTCATACATGATGTATTTGTTTACAATGGTATTAATGTACTACACTTCATCACGTTGTACATTCAGTACATAAGATAATTCGAAGGTACCCTTCACTCTACTGTACTTCTGTGAACAGTGGAGTTTTCCTCAATTTAAAAAGTTCAAAAAATTTAATTAAAAATATAAGTGGTGGAAAGCTGTGCAAAGTAGGCCTACTCTAACATTAGGGTACGTGTATTCACCACCCAACCGCTGTAAGGTGGCGGCGGTTGGCATAGTAGCTAATGGACTCACCTCCCACCACGGAGATCCCAGTTCGATTCCCAGCGGAGTCGATCACCGGATTTTTCGCATGCCGTGAATGTGGCGGACGTTTCCGTTGGCAGGCGTGTTTTCTCTGGATTCTCCCGTTTCTTCCACGCTTCGCATTCCGTCGTTTCTCCAACGCAGGGCCTCATGTAGTGATATACGTCGGATGTAATTTTCCACGTTTTATGCGCGAAGACAGTGAAGATATAAGGCCAAACTGCTGTGCAGTGTTTTCCTACTACTCTTTTTCCTATGGGACTTAAAGCGGCGACCCTACAAATGTATTTGTGGAAAGATTGTAGTAAAGTTCAACGCATGCTTTCAACCTTGCATTTTAGTAATCAGGGTGGTATTTTTCCTGTTACAGCTGTCTAAAAAACCGTTTTTAGCCATTTTGAGGGCCCCAAAAATGTTTTTCTAACAAGCATGTGGTATTTTTTAAATTATAGTAGCCTAGTTTTAACCGTGTGTTCTTTTCGTAGATAAACATGTTGTGAATAAGTTAAGATGTTTCGCGTAGAAGAAACGCTACAGCACAGTTCATGCGTTGTGTGCAAAAGCCTCTTAAGGGGCGAGCTAGATGCTAAATTTTATTTATATATTTCTTACAATAACCTTTTTTTTAAATATTTTTAAAAATTACAGCAATATTGAGGCATATAAGATATTTGTGATGAATTTCGGATATCATAATAGTGTTACATGTTCATCTTACATTGGACATGTAATCATTCTTGAAAGTTAACCATATATATTTCCCTTGCAATGGTTCTGCATGAAAAATTAATGAAAGAGTCCATTATTATTTATGTAAAGCTGTTTACCAAAAAATATATCCTGAGTCTTGTTAAAGAAAAATTTTCGATAATACAACTTAAATAAATGTTACGGATCGAAAACTGGAAAATACAACAAATGATTTAACACTCCTCCTTAAGGCCATACTCTTAATTTCTACTGTTTTTGTGATAATTAAGCTTAAACGAGAGCAGGTATAAAACATCTGTCTGGCAGATTTGTTTAAAATGGTATTTGCCGAGATAGTTCATTTTTTCAAAGCCAGAAATTGTACGGCTTCGACTTAGAAGTTAACTAACCAGGATTTCGTTATTTACAAAATTAACAAAACCATAGTATTTACAGCCTTGAAAAAAATCAGCCAACGTTGAAAAGGCGATTTTAAACACCAGCCAGTCTGTTGTCAGGACGTGATTTATACCCATGCGATATTTATTATTTACTGCTGTAAATTCACGAGACAACGCCGTATTTGGCAACGCTGATCATAATAGAAGCTGACGTTACCTGAGGGCGGCAACTGGCGGATCTGGCTGTCCTCGACGTCGGGCATGATGATAGGAACCCACCACGAGATGACAGAGGTTGACGTCGCGACGCTGGGAGCGGACGTCCGTAGTCGACACCTGGCTGACCGCGCACCGACTACTGTCGACCCACATTCTCCCTGCTGTACGCCTGCGGGGGAGCTTTGTTTTCGCGAGTCAGCAGTTGCCCAAGGCCGCGAGCATCGCCTCGCCTCACCTAGCTCGCTCGCTAAGTGTTCTAATTTCAAATACACCCAGGCACCCACACACTGTCATACTACCTGCAATTGTCTTCTGCACCTTCAAGCACAACGTCCAGGGAACGATAATGGCAGTCGCAGTAGATGTCGTAGGTTGATTCCCAGCGGGGTCAGTCCCCGGATTTTCGCACGTGGGAATCGTGCCGGACGATACGGGTTTTCTCGGGGATCTCCCGTTTCCCCTGGCCCTTCGTTCCAGCGCTGCTCCATACTCACCTCATACCATCCCTCGCCAGCGCTAAAGACCTTGATGTTAAGCTCTGACCGGAATTTCTCTCTCAGTCGTAGGTCGTGAGAGAATTCGTAATTCTGTTCGCAGAATCGTAGAAGACTGTTGAACTAAAATAATGTATAAGACTTGCGACTACTTCTACAACTATCCAATCAGCACTGGCGGGACCATAAAATGACCTTCGAATGACTCGTACAGCCAGAAGTGCAGTATGTTAAAACACTATACCAATTAACGAAACTAATAGATCAAAACTGCGAAAAACAACGTGACCGTGAAGGTAGAACAAAAGCTTCTCTAAATATTATTTACTAGTTTCAATCACGATTGGTTCCTTAAAACTATTATTTGTACAAATATGTTACCGTTATCTATTGTTTTCATATTGACTTGAGGTGGTTATAGGCTAATACGCTCGATGGAAGGATGGGTAGGACAAAATTTCAGCTTCAGGCGTGTAAACAGTAACCAAAATAATGTTTTCAAGCGTCCAAAAGTCACGAGAACGGCTCCTCAATACATTCGTGGTTATACCTATTGTGCCAACCCCTACGGCTTATACCCCTCGTAATGAATTTCAGATACAAAATAAATGTCTCGCCACAGGCAATGCGTAAGTTCACACTAATAGTCCAGCCGGCTCGAAGAATGGTAGAAGTGAACTAGGGCTAAATGAACGATGAAATGCAAGCGAAAGGTAACAGGATGATCCTGAGAAAACTGCCAGCCGTTTGCCACGATTCTCACATTTTACGGAACGACCCCGACGTGCATTGAACCCAAATCGCCGTGGTGAGAGACGAGTAGTGGGCTGACCACTGCACCACCGCGATTTCATAATTTCGGATGGAGTATTGTAATAATATTCAGTTTTCGTGCAGACGTAATTGGGTGCTCCTGAGCAATGATTTTAAAACACCTGATGGAGTGAAAGTAAATTCTTGACCTCGACTGAAACTTGTTTTCTGGCCATAAACAAATACTTTACAAGTCTACAAAAAACTTTCTTGCAATCCTTTGTGTCGCATTTCAAGGTCCAGGCAGCTGGGCAACTCAGGAGCCGATTTAGTCAGTATTTTTTTTATATTTATCTTTATATTATTGGTTTTGGATTCGTCACTATAAACTTACGAGCCACAAATAAGGCGTGGCATTACAGTAGGATGTGCAGTCGCTGGAATAATGTTACCTTCTTACCTGCCTTGAGAATAAGTTAACGTTGCGTACTCTTGTGTAGATTACAGTATTGTCAGTGAAACAGGTACGCAACGCAGAACAATTCTCGTGAGTAATTACGTTAAATGTAACGCGACCGTTAACCGTGCGTCACATGAGTGATATCCACTAAACAAAGCGCTGTTTGATTCTCGTTTTCTGCGTACGTCCTCAATGCCGACATTCGAAACGCCACTAGATGTTGAAACATTTCGTGACTAACAGCGTGGCCTCTTGGTTACGTTTGGTTCTCGTGTAAAATGTATTTTTGGTTACTTGAAAGCCTTGGCTGAAACGTCAAGGACTCGAACTGAACCGTCTGCACTGGGTTTAGTCTAAGGTATGTTTCCATCAACAAACAAAAATAATTGCGTAACGCTTCCTACATGCGAACCTTTGAAATTCAACTTCTGTTACGTAACGTACATAATTCGCCTATGTTGCTAATTTCTTAAGGCACACATTAATATTATAAGTATTGCCATAATGTATCTAAATCATCTATGTGCTCATTATCTTAACGTACACTAGTTTCGAGTACTGCCAATAAGATTTAGGGTCTATCAAGTTGTCATGGAGAAATTCTGTTAAATTACAAAAAAGGCTGTAAAAATCCTGAACTGTTAGTGTATCAGCAACAATGAGAAAACATAATGGATGGCTTCTGGCTGTGATGCAGGAAATAATTTTTACATTTTGCGGATGCGTGATCGAGTATACTCGGAGTAATATTCTCAAGGGTTGACAATGTATAGTTCTTATTATATCTAAAACACGCATGGCAACGGGAACATTCACAGAAATCATGTTGTGGGTTGTACGTATTCATACAACTGTGCGAGGTTGGTTTCTGAAGTTAGCACGTTACATAATAAATTTAATGTGTTAGTGTATCCTTTTTTTAATTTGCTCTGCAAATTAGTCAACAACCATTCTCTGGGTCCTCAGTGGTTTACACTTAAAATATACTAAACACACATGCTAACATCGTCACTCATATTGATTAACTAATGAACTGTTTAAACTATGTGCCTTTCTTTCGCGCAGTTAACAATACTTCTTGGCGACAGTGCTTGAAGCGCTCAAAAGAATGACTTTGTGTGGGTTGAGAAAGACACATCTCCGTGTTCTGTGCTCAAAATCTCGTTGTTTAAAGGGTGTGTCTCTAAAGTTCCTTCAATACAAATCCACACATCATTCAAAGGCGTTTCAGGATCGTACTGTGCGACAAAACGCATTTTTCAAGTCAAACTGTATTTTCAGTGCACAACAATTATTTAAATATAAAAAAATACTATTTCATGTGGCTACAATAAAATGTATATTGTCTTATTCTTCGTAAGAAGACAGTCTTAAAATTGCTCAAAATAGAATCAACAGTCTATATCTAGAATAATGTCACGCGGAATGTTGACGTAAGGAAGCCTTTTGCGAAAGCAGAGTCCTGTGGCTTGGATATTGGGGCTATACTCCAACCATTCTAAGGTTGCAGCTAATTCATGCAAGTGAATTACAATAAAATTTTTGCACAGCATACATTTCTTTTGAAATATTGAAAAATATATAAGATTACTGTATTAGGCATCATAGTCACAATGTGAGGAATCAAAATAAAATTCAAATGCTTTGATTTATTTCGTTAGCAATTATTATTTCTGCTGCAACCTTAGACTGGATAGAGTATAGCTCGTAGCATATTCACAATTTCACTTACCTAACGTTTCAAGTAGGTTTTTCTCGACAGTACATATTGCACAAGTAATTTATCAGCAACGAGATACAAACGTCTTAATAAACTCTCCTTTCTCCAGGGTGTTTCCTTAAATCTCTGAAAAGCCATAAATACGCCGACTACTCTGATATAAAAACATGCGGGAGAAAATTGCAGCTGGAAACATAGACTTCAAATATACGACGCTGAGAGAGAGATTTTTGGTCAGCGCTTAACAGCTAGGTCTTTAGCGCTGGTTAAAGGAAACTACAGTGTTTTCAAAGGTATGTTGGCACAAAAAAATTGTCGCGATATACCATCATCGCTACTAATCACATTTTTCAGGTCTATTTGTTTATATCAACCTCATACACTTATTTACCTAATTGTACGCGTCAGTACTCAACCAAATAAGCAGAAATCAATAATTCGCAACGCGAATAATGCAGATAAAACCAGCATATTAATGTGTGTTAGTGAAATACTATCTTATCAAATTTCAAGTTCAGTCTGTTCATAGTTGTTTCCAACTTTTCAATTAAGCCGTCTTTCCAGGCCCACTACATACAGCATATTTCTGTCAAATTAAAAAACACATGTGTGATACGTTTTGTTATGCTCTTTAGCTGTCTAATCAACACAGTATAAATCTTAAAAACGTTTACATAAACAATTACAATTTTTGACAGTGTTATGGTAATTGTTAGGTAGTATTGAATATGTCGGCATTTTTGTTTTTTTAAGTTGAGTAGGGATCTAACTGGCATATTTTAACGTAAGTTGGTGTACCTGAGCCATATCACCTTACTACTTCTTATGCTGTGCGAGGTATTATTTTGGAGTGTAGTTGGCATCACTGGTCAATAGAATGAATCAGAACAATAGGCATTTCTAATGTGCGCCATATTTTCTGTGCCTCGTAAATATTTTATTTTACGCTACATTTATTTGAACTATAATACTGCACTGTATGATCTTCATTATTCGTCTGTTAATCTCTTTCTAGCACTTTAAATTATTTTGCTGTCTTATTTGTGAAATGATATGTTGTTTTAAGAGTTCTGCATAATTATTTTGTTGCTTAACTCGTGGTAATAAGTGAAATTGGAGGTAAGGTCCAGATTCCCCAGGTGGTTTAAGAGCCACGGGGAACTGGCCCACCCCTTCTGGGTAAATGTGCCTATGAGTATGGCCTAGTTATACCTTGGACCCAGTTACTCCACAGTTACCTGTCAGTAACGACTAACTATATCAGTATGTAATGAAGTAGGTAAGAATAATGCGTTGTGTTATAATTTTAGTCGTTTATGACGTGTTCCCCCTTCATTTGTGTTCCAGATAACGCCTGGAAAGATACCTAGAAAAACTTCAAAAGGTGCAGACCAGGGGTCTTACACAAAAGAGGTGCTATCAAAAGCTGTTGAGTATGTACGAAATGGGAATTGTAGTGTTCGAGCAGCAGCTTCTCTTCAAACCCAAGGAGCACACTTCGGCACTATGTTAATTGCACAAGAGGTATAGGTATTGTTTCTGAAAATGGTAGCGGTGGAGGAGGAAAGACATTACTGTCTTGTGAATATGAGAATTAACTTGCTCATTGCTTAAGAATTATGGGAAATTGGGAGTTTGCTTTATCGAGGGATGAAATATTAAGCTTGGTTCATGTATTCATTAAGTCAAAAGACTGCAAACTTGATTTACTGATGGTCGTCCAGTACCCGACTAGTTTATAAACTTTTGACGAAGGCACAACCTATCGATCAAAAAGCCACAGGGTCTAGAGTATGCGAGAATATCCCAGGTAAATCCTATCATAGTTTCTGTGTTTCTTTGATTGTTTGGAGAAGGTTGTTGAAGAAAATGGGTTGAAAGGAAAACCGTACTCACTTATTATTTAATTGCGATTAAACCTCATTTTCACATGACCCAAGTAAGACGAAAGTTGTTGGTGCCAAAGGTGAACAGTACACATGAACTATAAGTTCTTTTTTAAGCAAAAATACTACTGTCCTTGCAGCTGCATCAGCCACAGGAGATAAACATCACTGGCATATTCAAAGGGCAAAATGTGTTGGAAAACTGGGTGCATGCGGAAGTCCAAGGACGTGCAATTTACGCTGCTTCGAAGAGGGGATGGACGGATGGCGAAATGTTTGCAAACTCGTTTAAGAAAGTTTTTTCAGCCAAACATTCCTGTGGAAAGACCAGCAGTGGTTATATTTGAAATGCTTCTTAGTTTCATATTTATACAACTCACTGAATCTGCTGTCGATAATGACATAATTCTTGTAATGCTTCCACCACATTCAACGCACGTCCTCCAGCCGCTTGATGTGGCGGTGTTTAAAAGTATGAAATCAACATAGGACAAAACACTGACCCAATGGCAAAGACAGAACCCTCGAAAAAGAATTTCCAAAACAAAACTTCGTTGGTATTTTGACTAGTGTGTATGAAGAAATGCCACCAATAAAATATTTTCACTGGCTTTAAGGCTACAGGGATCTACGATGAAACATTAGGTTGTCTCAACAGAAAACTCGTTGAAGGAAACTATAAATTCAAACCCAATGAAATACTGTCTTACAAGAAATGCCACAAAGCAAGATAATGACACCACAAAAACTGGAATTTCTTTGGACGAAGTCCACAACCCAGAAAATGACAAAGCACTTCGACGTCGAGCAAACAGGTTGGCGATGGTGAGGAACTTACTTCAGACAATACAAACAGCTTCAGCCTTGATGATCCTGACTCCGGAGACAACATTCCTACCCCGGTAACTGTTATAAAAGACGACTTTGTCTTAGTTGAATATGACGGCCACAGATACCCGGGACAAATAATACAGGTTGGAGAAGATCGTGTTCAAGTGAAACTCATAAAAAATGCAGGCGTTAAAAGATTTAGTGGACGTGGCGCGTGAGCCGTGCTGTAGCGTGGTGCGGAAAGAATTTTTTCTTGTGTAAATATTAAACATTTAGAATGTGTTTATCTACGAAAAAAATACACACTTCAAACTGTGCCCATTTATTTTAAAAATGCTGTCCGCTAATTAAAAACATGATTTCCAAGCTCCTAAAAAGTGCTAAAAATTACTTTTTCATGTTCCGTGGCTGAGAAAATATCAACGCGTCCGTTAACTATTAGTACTGGAGGTGGCCATAAGGGGATGACATACTTACGTACAATGATTGTGAGATTCTGAAATTACTTAAGAGTGCATGTCAGTGCTAAAAGCATCAGTTTAGAATTGTAGGTTTCTCGAATCCAATTTGCAAGAATAAAAAAAACAGCAATCCTAGACAATAGTTTTTGCCAACTTTTGGAGAAAAAACTTTTCGCGATTGGCGTATTTCTGAAGAACAATCTCTGACGCCGAAACCTCGTACATTTAATTGCAGCGCAAAAGATCACGTTTAACAAATGCTTCATTCTGGATCAATGTTTGCTCACAAAGTTGCCAAATATAACTATCAAGGATTGCTGTTTTGCAGTTTTTCTATATTGGCTTTCTTAAAAGCGTAGATCTTAGTTGAATAATTCTGCGTTTATTTATCTATCACGCCCTCTTAAGCCAGCTGTATCTGTTAATAAAAGGGGAATTTTCAGTGTTCCTGATGTAAAAGATTTTCTATTTGACTATTGATGAGACAAAGCGATTTAGATCTGTTGTTTACCATATGTATTCAAAGAGGCGGTCTTAATATCAGAAATTAAATTACCTTCATTTGTAACTTAATGCAGTAACATAAGTTAATTATAAGGTGTACTAGTTAACGTAATTTCTCAAAGAAATTTTTTTGAATAAAGTTGCTATGTTTTGGTTTAAAATAGAATTAATAAGTTTACTTCAGTTACATTTCACTTTAATCCACAAGTGTGAGAAACTAGATTTTTTTTATTTGGTACAAGAAACATTTGTTAACATTTTTATAACTTTACAAATAATGTTTCTCTATATTGCATGAATGAAAAATTAGGTTAGTTTGTTCATAGTGTGATAATTCAACAATTGCGTCGTGTCCTCTTTGGTCACGACTCCGGTTTGACCAACTTATGAATTTTAAAAATTAAGAAAAAATTTTCTGAGTATAAAAGATAGACAAAACATTAGCCCAGATACCCCACATACACATCTGAATCGTTTAATGGAAAATATAACATGTGGTTCCTGATACCCCACCCCCATGAGATAACTGGTTCATCTGTAGTAAAAAAATAAATAATAATAATAACATTGTTCAATCTAAATTTGAATGGTTTGTTTACAACAGGCATATTCTAAATAACCAGCTTAATAATGTAATATTGAAAGTAGTTTTTCTTTAGCATAATTAAATAATAAATGAACCGTACATTTAAGGGGTGTTGAGATGCATTGTAAACCTATGGTCCAGATACCCCAACTTACTTTACCAAGTGCACCTAAATAACAGCACACCCTTACAGTAATAATTTTTAAACCCTTCTAAAAATGATAGATCAAAATACGTAACAACGCTACGTCTCATAACTTTATGCCTTGATTGATTCACTACTTTCCACAAAAGCAACAGTATCTTATTCACCAGACTCAAATAGTCTCCAACGAACAGTCTAATATATTCGTAGCTATCAATGACTTACATTTTGTCCATGAATGTACGTGTGGATTAACATACAAGAGCAAGAAGGTATTCCCAGACATATTACTTAAACCTGCGTCGCCAACTTTGAAATGACAAATATTTTTTCTTTAAAATTCAGTTCAGAAAAATAGAACAGCTGTTTACTTCGAACGAATGAACTGTAAGACAAATCTCAGGTGAAATCAAGCAAGATTCGCCTGACACATATAATGCCAACCAAAAGCTGTGCTTTATATCTCACACCCTGGGCTAGTTCAAGACGTAAGCTGATGTTCAGGAAAGTGTATTTGACGAATATTGCGGCCTACTTGTGACTTCGGAAAGTATTTAATAGAAAAAATACTTTTAAATTTCAACTTTACAGGTATTTTATTTCGCCTGGCTGTTGGTGGACTATAATCGTGGCGGGGCTGAATAATTAAGACTACGTGGTATGATATCGTAGCGTTTGGTATGAAAAGGTCAGGTCAAATGGTTTAGCGGCCGTTTAACAACGAGGCCTTAAGAGCCGATGATGTGAAGGAACAACACAACATCCATGCCCGAGCCAAGATACGAACCCAGGGACTTCTGCACCGTAGACAGGCGCCTAACCTACTACACCACGGAAGCCGACTTGATATGTTATAAAGGACGGAGGAAGAATAATGAAATGTATAGTGCAGTCAGGATACAATTTAACATGGACAAAATTGCAACACAAATGTTTCTGCTATCAAAATATACAGAATAAAATTAACTGAACAACATATCCAAAATCCACCAAAATCGCCGCAGGGAAAAAATATATGTTCAAGATTACACTTTAGTTGTCAGCCAATACAATTCGCATAGCGCAAGAAATATATTTTCCACTCATTACAGTTTTAACTGTATTACAAGCATATATTTTGTCAAATACTTCAGATTATCCTGCTTCCTGTATAAAGTGACCAATGTAGCTAAGGAAACTCATCCTGGTATGGAATCCTCCAAGTAAGACCATAGTATTCTTCAAATTACTTGACGGATGCTCAGCATGAATTTTTGTCACTGCCTTCCAGTACAATGGCTGATCAAATGTTATTACAGAGGTTGCATTCTGCAACTTTGCTTTATTACTTATATACAACAATGTCGAGTAAACACATGATATGTCGTTAGGCGTATGGTCAATAAATGGAAGCAAATAGACAGTCGCTTTCCCGAAATGTTGCCCGTTGTGAATATTTTCGTACATGTTTGCCATCTTGGCCTTGACGGATGGAAGAACCATGATGTGTACCACAAGTGGTCGAGGCTCTTACACAAATCTTCTGCTAGGATTTTCGGCAATCCTTTGTATGGCAGTCCGAGGCTTTCTCGTGGCTTCTCATATAAATTAAAAGCAATTTTTCCCACTTTTCTCAACTGATCCGACGAAACTTCCAATCTAGGAAACGTAAATTTATTTTTCAGGTGTCACAGCAGCAATGATACCTATTCCGTGGAAAGTATCGTGACCATCGAGTGCACAAGTGTCGTGATCCACATTATCTGCAATGTACTGAATGACTCCGTCTTTAGAAACTCCTTCCACATGGGCTACTCTTGAGTAACAGCAGCAGATTTTTAAAACTTGAGTAACTGGTTGAACGGCGAACAGAAACCAAGACTGTTTAAAGTGTCAATAAAGAAACACAAACCAAAGTGATTAAGCATTTCAAAAGCCAACCCTATTTGCTTTGATGCTATCAGTGCACGTGGTCTGGCAGCCTGCATTATAGCCTGTCCAAAAGCTGCTATGATAAAAGAGTAGAATGTTGCTTTGGTAAAATGCAAGATGTAAGAAGTCAGAGATGGAGATACAAATTCAAGGCTGCCATCAATTGTTAAGTCTTCAAGTCCATGATATATTTTTTTTTGTGTATTGATAACCTTTATCTCGTTAGCAGTGATTTTCCCCACTCCTTGTATCAGATTTATATATTCTTCTTCAGCATCAACATTTCTTGGAAGCGTGTAATAATTGTGAAGAATGGATTTTTCTGTCTCTCGAAATGTAATGACGTCGTCTTTTCCTTGCATGTTTGTTATAATAAAATTTTCACCATAACGATCTTCAATTGTGCGTTTAATGTGTTTGGTAGAGTAAGGTTCCAAATCATAGAACAAGTAGTTCCTCAATTTTATCATGGGTCTTTGTTACTGTGATTTGCTCGTCATCATTTACTTCGTAAAATTTTGTAGCTTGCTGTAAGGCTTCTAAGCAAACATCGTCAGAAGGTCTTCCTCTCTTTCCAAATTTGACTTGTTAGTGGCCTCTTGTAAGTAGTCACCAAAACCAGTTAAACATTATCGAATATTTCCACTTGTACAGGATTGCTTGCTTATAAACAAGATTGTACGAAAAATGTAGGTTAGTGGGGTGTATAATAATATTGTCTCAGTAATACTGTCTTAGTTATGATGTCCCAAGTTTTTCAGCGGTCTTCGGTCTTTCGTTTCTGTTTGTAATACATCGGTATTCCTTCTAAGGTGATTTGGTATGTCATGTGTATGGATGTTTCGACGAATCTCATCTAATTTGTCATGTTTACTTTCCAAACTGTAACACATTGGACTCGCAATTATGGCAGGCATTGGTTCGATTCCTAGCTCAGACCATCCTTATTTCGGTATTTCTTGGTGTCCCGAAATCGCTCCAGGTGAATGCTGGGATGGACTCTTAAGGCCACAGGTTCTTATGCGGTTTTTTGGAATATTATTTATACATTATAAAAGGAAGCATGCATCGTAAAACAGCTGCATATAGATTTGGTGATTATTGTTATTACTCTGTAGCATAATCTTTTCAAAGCTAAAGTTTTATAATGCTATGCTTTGAATAAATTACATAGCATAAAAAATATTCAAAAGATGTATGTGACAGTTTTACAATATATGCTCCCTTTTAGAAATGTAATAAAGTAGTCCTATATTTGTAAAAAAAAAAACGTGCTAGTAGGAACCCGTCGCCTTAACGAAGGCAATGACCAACATCTCACCCTCTTCCTGTCTTTGTGCAAATGTGTGTGTCACATCAGACTCTAATGACCTCGCTGTCAGATCACTTAAATAAATAATTAATCTGGTTGTTTTCCGGAATCAATTTTTAATTTCTGGGTGACATATTTTTTCAATGTCGTAAATCCATACTTTTTCGCTTAAGGTCATTAGGCCTATATCTTACTTTTAGAGGTTTCGCAATGATCAATTTTTAACCTAAAAGGGCAGATACCGCACAATTGTCTCCCAGATTTGTACAAAGCCGTTTATACTGTGTTAATTAATTTATTTTTAGACGAAAAATACTGTCGATTTAGCTTATTATTTAACTAACAAAACTTTCGGTTAACAACTAATTATCCGAAACCGAATTAAAGTTTTACACATAAAAAATTGCACTACATCGTAAAAATTATTTTAAATAAAACTAGGAGACTGTTTAGCGATAACTGCTGTTATTTAGTACTAAACTTTAACTACCGTAAAATCAATAGAAATAAGGGACGTCGCCTACCACGTGCTTCGAATGCGTTGTACTGTACAGGGAAAAAACGTTTTTATCACGAAACTATTCCACAAGAGCTCATAAATATATTTCAAGACAGCATGCTAATCTTCCCACATAGCTAGAAACGCCCGGTTTGGGCTGCCTTACTTAAAAATGTACTAGCTGGACGTATGTCAAACTCAGATGGAAACGTGCACTGAACTTTGCTACATACTTTCCACCAATAAAATTATGTAGTGTTAGACAATTTTACTATATTTTCAGTTTTTGAGCCATAACCAAACTGTATTATCAAAAATTTCTCTTTGACAAAGCATAGGATATATTCTTGGTAAACTGCTTGACATAAATAATAATGTAGTCTTTTATTAATTTGCTATGCAGAACCATTGCAAGAAAATTATAGATTAACATACAAGAATTCACTTGCATTGATTCTGCGTGGCAAATTAATGAAATATTACATTATTATTTACGTAAAGTAGTTTACCAAGAACATATCCTATTCTTTGTAGAAGAGGAAGTTTTGATAATACAGTTTGAATAAATGTTATGGCTCAAAAACTGAAAATACTGTTAAATTGTCTAACACCCCCCCTTAAGAGGAGTCCTCGACAGGCGCATGGACGGCGTTGCAGCGTGTCACGCGCATACATTTTTACGCGAAACCGCTTAACTTATTCATATTATGTTTATCGACGAAAAGAACACACACTTGAAACTACGCTTCTATTTTTTCAAAAATGCAGCACGCTTGTTAGAAACATTATATTCTGGCCTCTCAAAATGGCTAAAAACGGGTTTTTTAGACTGTTCTAACTCCGAAAATATTAACTGAATTCGTAAAGTGCAAAACGAGAAGCATGCGTTGGTCTTTACTTCAAACTATTCAAAAATAAAATATTGGGGCCACCGCTTAAAGTCCCATAGTAAAAAGACTACAACGGAAACCTTGCACACCAGTCTGGCGCGCTGCGAATAGAGGCGATATGCTTCTCTTCAAGCGTGGGACACTGGCTCTTATCGCTACGCTGTTCCCACGCGTCAAAGGTGGAAATTTGACTCCGCGAAGGACTCCTCTTAATGTCCCGTAGTAAAAATGGATCGGTGGGAATCCTGCCCGTTAGTTCAGCGCTTGACTCGTTGTGGCTATGTGGCATTTGATACGCGTTTCAAGGTCGTCCTTATAGCTCCGCCGCTTCTGAGCCTCTAACCCGCAGGTAGACAGTGCCCTAGATAGGTTGCCTTTGTGTGTGTAATGGAAGCAGTAAGGTTGCGATTGATCGACGCATGTAATGCATTATCGTATCTCCTCGCAAGCCACTCAATTGGCGCGCAGTGCTTCACTATTATCCATGTTACTATGAGACTTTAGGTGGTGACCAAATTATTTTATTTTTGTGCGGAATATTTCAAAGTCTAGCGTTTGTTTCTAGAGTTGTGTTTTAGAAACCGGTTGTTAATTTAACATATACGGCAGTCTGAAAACTTTTTTTTTTTTTTTTTTTTTTTTTTTTTTTGCCATTTTGAGGGGACCGAAAATTATGTTTTTAATATACGTGCCAAACTTTTGAAACAATAGCGACATGGTTTGAAGTGTGTGTTCTTTTCTTAGATATACATATATATAATGCACGTTAAATAGTTTCGTCGGAAAAAGAATAGTCGCAACTCGCTGCAACGCATTTCAATCGCAGGTAGGGAGCATGTTTCAAGCGTGCAGAAAGGAGAAGTTCTTGTCGTGGGATACACAGACGACAGCGGCCATGTATGGGAGTGTTTCTTTGTGAGTCTTGGAAAGTTAGTTCCGAAGTAGCTCTACACTCCATAGACGTGCGAACTGCAGTCGACGACTGATTCACGATCCTGGCGATCGTGGACCGTGACCGCCCCTGTGCGGAGACATCTCGGCGACGACAGGCGCACCCAATCGCTTACACGCACGGCAGCATACGTGTATGCCTTTGTGCCTCGCCACCTCCGTGGACCACCCCTGGGAGGTCGTCTGTCGCCGCCGGAAGGCCGGAACCGATCGCCGGGGCTTCTTAACACGCCCTTTGTTGCTACAAGCTGTCAGCGAGGATGCCTTTATCATCCTACACCCAGTGCTACCACTGTGCTGGTGTACCTCTGTCAAAAGAGACCCCACGTAATTTTTGTTACATCTATGGACGTTCCTATAGATTGCTAAAAGTAGATAGGGATCACTTTGACTCTTACCATCTAAGTAAATTTTTGTATCAGCTTTCAACAATGCGTCTCTTTCGAAACATTGGCTTTGCACAGAAGTACAATGGAAGAGCAATGCAGAAGTTTAAACATTAACACTGTTATGAGAAGAAATATTTTCATTTTTTTTTTTTTGTTGGCCTTGCACGTGCACGTTCGTAGGTAGCAAAATGTGGAGTAATTGATTTTTTTTTTTTTTTAATTTTGTAAACTAGTTTATTATTTATAATTCCGTGTTCATCACAACTCGTTCTGAAAGAGGTTCTGTTAGTTATCTTGTAGTGCTAATAAAACCTTAACTGTGATGCCAAACCAAGTCCTAGCTATTCTTAACGAGGTGGCGCAACGGTAACACTTTGGACTCTCATTCTGGAGGACCCGGGTTTGATCCCCGGCTCCAGTCATCCTGAATTCGGTTTGCCATGATTTCCCTAAATCGCTATAGACGAATGCTCGGATGGCCGATTCCTCTCCCAGTTCCTGTCATTGAATTAAGTTGTGTATCACCGTCTCTATGATCTCGCTGTCAACGAGACGTAAATCCCACGTACCTTTTGTGCTGGTGAGAGGTGACATGATGCGAGTATTGAGCAGCGCCGGAATGAAGGGGCGGGGAAAACAAGACATCCCCGAGAATACCTGCCAACCAGTGGCATCGTTCAGCACGGCTTCCACAAGCGAAAATCCAGGGACCGACCCCATCGTGAGTCTAACCCAGATCACCTTGGTGGGAGGCGAGTGGTCTGACTACTGCGTCAACTGCGGTCTCATATTCGGTTAAGAGAACGACTGACTGACTTCCACCTTGACACTCCCATATACGACTTGTTTCAGTAAAATCGTGTAAACTAGAAACTCGAAACATAGGGCGCTATACTAAGCATTTTGATAAAGGGGATCCGCTAGGTCAGAGTAAGGCAATTTGTAGTCCCTACAATGTCACAGAACGTGCTCGTGTAAACACATCAGACTACAATCGTCGTGGCGCTACATTTCCTAGATGCTGGGTTGTACAGGGCCGTTAGATTCCACAGCTTACGTACTCACACGACCTAAATCCACGTGATTATTTTTTATGAATATATATCGAGAATCGTCCATAAAGCCTTAGTTGATTTATTGATTGCTGTTGCATTTGGTGTGATACACAACATTAAGGGCATAGTTAGCCGGGCGCGGCAGAATTTCGTACGCTATTGTCATGTCAGATTGGTGGCCGAGTTTTTAGCAATTACTGTCTGCACATTACCACTCCGGAAACCTAATTCGTTTTTAATAGGTTCACGTCCACATCCTTTCGCTAGCCTCGCAAACAACATGTTTCCTGTATCAAAATGTTCTGTGCAGTGGTCCCTATTTCCAGTATCAATTTTACACACTTTTACTGAAATAGACTATATTTACAAGATAAATAATATCACAGTCACAAACTTAAATGTGCTTAAATCTATTTTGCCTACAACGTTACCAAATCATAATAGTACAAAAAAACATGGTTTTTTGACAACTTAAACTTCAGAGCTTTTGCTTGTGTCGGGTCTTTGCCCTCACCCTTATGCAGGATCCTCACAATGCCCTTTTTCCATATCCTTGGCAACATGCCAGCCTGGAGTAAGTCGTTGTACAGGTTCAGTAGATGAGTCTTAATTCGTGAGTAGCATCTCTTAATGATTTCTGCACCAAGACCATCATGTCCAGGAGCCTTGCCATTCTTTAGCCCATGAATGGTAACCTTCAATTCTTCTGGAGTGAATTCTGGTGAATCTTCTGTATCTGGTAGCTCTAACATTTCCCACCTTTTGCTGGCATGCTCCTCAGTATCATCAGTTCGGGAATCATCTGGTAACAGAGAGTTAATTAGCAGTCTCATGCTTAGGCTCATGTCATTTAGTGGTGCTCCACTTTCTTTAAGGCAGGGCGGAGGCATTGTCCTTTTTAATTTACCAGAAAAGACCTTGTACACTACACCAAAGGGATCTTCATTGCCTTTCTCAGACACAAATTTTGTCCAGAACTCTCTTTTCTTGTGTCTTACCCTGTTGAAGTAAGCCTGCTTGAGAACCTTATATTCAGCTGCCATCCTCTCTCTTTCTTCTCCACGGAGTCAATGAAGTCGTTTCCTTGTCCTTCGAACTCTGCCTCTTTCCCCTTCAAGTTCTTTGTCCCACCAAGACATATATGAGAGTCCACATTGAGTCTTTTTCAGCACTTGGTCACACGTACTTTTGATGACTCTTGTGATGGCTTCTGCTCTAGTTTCAGGGTCTACTGCTTTGAGGTTGGCTTCTTCCATTTCTAGCTCATTCAACAGGGCAAGGTCAAACTGCCTCCAATTTGCATTTTTGTGTACATACCTGATTTCATCCTGCTGGTCAGCTACATTGGCACCTAACGGCAAAGTGAAGTGAAGAGATTTTGATCAGCACTTAACTTAGGTCTTTAGCACTGGTAAGGGGTGACATGATGTGAGTATGGAGCAGCGCCGGAATGAAGAGACGGGAGAAACGAGGGATCCCTAGAAAACCCGCCGGCCAGCGGCATCGTCCGGTACGATTCCCACATACGAAATTATGGCTAAGTGTATACCTACACATCGGCAGCAATGGTATGTCAAATAATTACACTAGAATACAGCCTTTGCATCTTACCATCGCCAATAATGACTAGACAGGACCTGCTTACGGCCGGTTTTACAACCTCCCTCTGAACATCCAGTCATGAGTTGGCCGCAGGCGAAGCCGGATTTTCGTTTTACTGCTCCCAGTCAATGTTTGACCTGAACCAAAGGCTGCTGCTAACTTAGTCGCTCGCTTCATAAAGCAGCGTCTAATGGGCTTGATGTGTGGGTTGGATACTTGAACGCTTTTGCAGCTAGGGTTGTGCGAAAAAAAATGGCGAGGTAAATGCCCCCTCAAACATCTATTGTGTGGAAGTGTACGTAATCAACACTGCTTACATTTTAGTGCTTAGTGGAATTATTTCTATGTTAGTGCTGTTTATACTAATTACAATGTAATCATTGTAAATGTGTACCAGTTTATTTTTATTTTCTGTCCCTCTCCCTCCACCAATTTTTATTCTGGACCCTCTGTCAACGAAACATCTTCCAATGTCGCTAGACTTGATACTAATGGTGACGTCAAGCGTTAGGAAAACAAAGAAAATGTGATGATAATCTGTAAAATATCAATGTAACAGCAGTTATATAACATTTACCAAATAATGTATTTTTTAATTAGACCTAATAGGAATTTCTCAGGAATGTTGGAGATAGTCACCTCTGTTTATAATAAATGCGTATTAGAAAATTCACATACAGGACTAATAAAACTACAGGGCAGTAAAAAAAATTGTTTTGTCGCAACGCATCCTCCTACCCTCCACAGTTCGCGAGGAAAGTGTTAAGGGCGCCACCTACATGCACATTAGGCCGGGATTACGATAACTTCACGTTCACTTTACTTCAACTTTCACGTAAGCAGGAAACACCTTGACAAGCGCAATTGAATGAATGGACCTATCATAATCGCGCCACTTTATACTTATGTTCACTTTCACGTAACGAAAAGCTTGTCAATGTCAAACTTTTAAGTTAAAGTGATACGTGAAGTTATATCACGAGATCGCCTGGGCTAATCAACATTCGGAGGAGTTAATGTCTTCTGTTGTGTCATGTTATCTTTGACTATTTTGCGTTTTTTATGTTATTTTCTTGGTAACGTAATTACAAATGTTAGGCGAGATAGCGTGTATTAATTTGCAAAGAATTACACACACTATTTAAGCGTTAACGTAATGACCAGACAATAATCAACTGGTTTAATGATACAGTATTTTTATCTAGGCGATATAACCACAAAGCATTTATTAAGCCCACAACGTTAAAATGGTAAAACATTAATTTTATTTCATTTATTACAGTGCGCATATACCCTCAACGTTCAAACTACTTATTTATAAGAGTGAAAAGGTTGAAATAAAATGTAGTAATAGGAAAACAATTCGTGGTTATGTGCCTAGGTCATTTGTAGGCACCCTATCCCGACGTAACCTAAAATAAATTCCAAATGAATCATAACCGTGTTACAGTTGAAAATTATGCAGGATTAATAATACTATTTGCTGTACTCAAGCAAATGTAAAAAATTAAAATTTTTACGAAATACAACTTCTGCTAGGTGGCCTTGCCTAGGCCTACCTATTGGTCGTATTTTTTAAAATCTGCTTTTACAAATTTAAATTGTTGGGACTTGTAAACCTCTCTGTTTTATTTTGCATAGTTTTCAGTTTTCTCCTTTAGGTAAAACTTGCAACGTAACCAAAATATGGGTACTTAATACCAAAAAATATCAGAATTACACTTGGCTCATGACCTGCAATGCAACCTACAATTGCCATAACCGTGTCTTGGTATGACAGTTTCGTTTTAACCTATATAAATGCTTTTAGGAATTATAATTTCTTCATAAAATATACAAGTTCCAAGATTCATTTGTGTACGCTGTATATTTCAATGCTCTATAATACCATGCTCGACGACTGATTTCATTACATTTTTCATCGCTTTTTTTTTTTTTTTTTTTTTTTTTTTTTTTTTTTTTTTTTTTTTTTTTTTTTTTTTTTTTTTTTTTTTTTTTTTTTTTTTTTTTTTTTTTTTTTTTTTTTTTTTTTTTTTTTTTTTTTTTTTTTTTTTTTTTTTTTTTTTTTTTTTTTTTTTTTTTTTTTTTTTTTTTGGCTTACGTGAAGGATCGTAATATGCCGCCTCAATTAATTACGTATTACGTAAACGTGAACGTGATAAAGTGGTACGTGATACGCGAACGTGAAGTAATCGTAATGCCGGCATTTAGAGGTTCAGAAATGACAGAGACATAAGGTCGACCTTGAAGCGCGCATCAAGTGCCGCATCGCCTCAACGAGCCAAGCTCTGAACTAACCTGCAAGCTTCCCGCTGAACTGTTTTTACTATGGGACGCTAAGCGGTGACCATATAATTTTATTGATGGAAGGTCTGTAGCAAAGTTCAGTGGACATCGCAATCTGAGTTTCACATACATCCGGTTAGTACATTTTGAAGTATGGGAGTTTGAAGAGGCCGTTTTTAGCCATGTTGAAGGGCTTAGAAATAGTGTTTTAATTAGCATAGTGAGTGAGTCCAGTTCAAGCTTTTTTAAAAATAAACTATAGTTAAATGATTATTATGATTACGTAGTACTGTTGTGGTTCTTCTTAACATTATTTGAAGAGAGAGGAAAACTTACGTTTAATATATTTCGTGAGACATTGTTTTGTTTGTGTCTTCGCAAACTGTACCTATTTGATATGCACATTGGTTCCATGCCAACGGTACACTATTCTACTCGTAGGGAAATAAGTACATAAATATCGTTTAAAATACTTTTTGTGTAACAAACAAAAATGTAAAAATGTAAGCACCGACGCTACTAATACGTAATAAAAAAAAAAACTACTTCAGAGTTGTACACATGCATCGAATGTATGGATTAGCAAACAATTTTGACAAGCAAACATTCCCGATCTGTAGCAGTTTTATTGGATATTCAATTTAATCGTTAATGAATAGTTAAAAGTGGTCTCTCAATACAAAATATAAAAGGGGCTACATACATATCAATTAAGATCTACGTGTATATTTCAAACCACAAATCACTAAGCCTAACCCCTTTACTTGAACATATGCCTTACATTATGAGGTTACATCAGTGGCTTTACTTCACCGGAATTAAATCTCTCTGTAGGCTACTGATGCAAAATAAGTAGAGCCAGTGATTTTTGGTGAAAAGAATTCTGCAACAACTTGTTTCAATGCCGTACGTTCAAACCTGCAACTCTGGTTCGTGGTTATTGGCAGAATATAATAGGGCAGAGGCGTGGCTCATTTGACTGTAGGCCTACCAACCAGAACAATGTTACGGCGACACCACACGACCGTGATTTGCGGTTAGGACTCGGAGACGTCGAAAGTTAAAAACTTCCAATCACTGACCATGTAGCAGAGAAACAGGTGTTCACATAAGACATTGAAACAAATTGTTGCACAATTCTTTTCACCAAAAACCACTGGTTCTAAAAATAAGTAACTCGGTAAACTTACTTAATCAACGCAATACTCGACTCGTGTCTTGAAACCAGTAAAATTAACAAACTTTCTAAATATTCTGAGCACTTACGCTTTTCACATGACTCTCCGAAGCGTTTTAATTACAACGCATGAAAAACGTGTTAACGTATCAAATTCTGATTACATTCATTACTAACACACGCTGTACAGAACTATAGAACTAGGCTTACATGTTGGCATACGGCTTCAGTCAAACACCTGCGGCTGACTTCGCCTCGTGACGAGGAACCAAGCGTTCTAAAACAATTCTGTCCGTTTGACCGGAGGTTGGGTTAACACGCGGTTGGATTTCGACGCAGGTTGTAAAACCTCCTAGACTATTGATTTGTGGCTCTACGTTTCAAAATGTATACTCTGCTGCTCATTTATATACGTGCTTATATACACCATGTACTCCTCGCTATACGATATACTGAAGCTATCATCAGAGCAGAAGAGATAAGATCAAAATCTTTAATTTAAGTATTATATTTGTTTGTCTGTGGTTCTCTGAAACTTTCTAAGAAGCGTTAGCGGTTACTGCAAAATAACAAATTTCAGTCAAATGGATTTCCGATCATTCTGGGGCGCTCAAATGTCCGGTGTATCGACTAACAGCAACACACACACACACACACATATATACATATACATACATGTATATATAATGCGGGAATACAGTAAATAGATGAACCCGGTTTGGTTTCACTCAGGGAATGGAAGACATAAAAGGTAAGAAGAACTATAAGACAGTAACCCATAAAATAAGACCGAAGAGGAGGAAAATTCGAAAGTTATATAATGGAGATATTGGTAAACGATATCAAGAGCACGGCTACCAACCGATAAATTTAAGAAATTTTTTGCCATCTTGACATCTAAGGGGCAGAAACAATGCGAAAATCACCACAATACGACTGAAGTCATGACCGTGATGCGACTGACGTCAGGACCTTGATGTGGCGATCAAGATCCGTGCAGGGAAAATGTCTGCACGTCGCATGGAGACGCGCCAGGATCAGCTGGCATCGAGCCTGAGCGGAAGTGACGTCACTCCGCAGAGGATACGTGGACTTCATCTTCCAGTTGTAGTTCTTTGAACAACACGGAGTGATTCCATATAGCAAGCAACGAGGTTTCCTCATACACTACCTCTGCCAAGTGGTACAGCGAGGAATTTTAAATGGTCGGATGTAGCACGTAGCCTATTCCCTAGCTGCAGGTCGATTGTTGGCGTGCCATTGACTAATACTTATGCATATCTACGCATCTTCTTATTTGATGTCTGTCTGAATTAAAATATTCAAATACGTATAAACTATTTCATGTGATTGCAGTCTTCTTTCCTACCTAACGAAATCACACGTCTGACAACTATTCAGGAATTACACCCAGTTCGCTACATAACCGCGGCTGCTGTGAAGCAGCAACATTGTAAGGATATATGGTGATGTAATTCGTTTTTCTTAACTTTCCATTTCGATAATATCAATTTTGTTTATTGAAACAACTGACTTGTACACCTTTATTAATATAATTTCATTTTATTCTCACAAATTAAACACATTATATTAAAAATACATTTTAATAATTTCAAACTTTTTGTATTATTTTAATTTAAAAAACGTCACATTTAATTATTTACTCACATACTAATTTCAACCTTATAGCTGATATTCCATTGTGTGAATCTTCTGCGTTACGTTACCTTTTACATTTAGGGCCTACTGCATCAACGTTTATTAATTTTAAAAACTGATTTTTACTTATTAATTGGTCATATTATGGGGTAGCTTTTCCAATGGCGGGTCATAATTTATGTGACCCGTTATTTTTTTTTTTACGTCGTGCAAACTAGAGGCATCTTTCAGAACCAAGCACAACTTTTGTGAAAGTGATTTTTTTAACCCCACGAAGCTGTACTCTCAGTGACGTGAAATGTGTTTTTTTAATGTGATGACACTAATCATCTTTGGTGTGTACAAACTTCGTTCCATATGAACCATTACTTTTTCCACCATCAGTAAATGCTTAGCTCAGAGTAGAGTATAGCCAAATTTTCTTAAAAATTCGTAACTTTTAGACGGTTGAGAATCGGATAATACAAGTATGGTTTATTTGGTAGGTATTGGGCCCCTCTATCGCCCACCTCTTTATTGACGTCTACTCCCGGAACGCCATGTATATAGCAAGCCATTCCATATGGTCATAAAGTGTATGTTCGTCTAATCATGTCCTCAAAATTTATGTAAACTTGTATAAGGACTACAACTGGAATCTTCTATAAATGATAGGGAACAGTGATGGTTTAAAAGGCTTAACATCTCATACTAACACGTAGCATGGAGAGAAGATCGGACGCCGTGCCTCGAACGCACAAAACTTCTTCGTGACTCGTTAAGAAGGATATACTAGTACAGTAGTTTACGGTTGTAAATTCTTTGACGGGGCCGCGGCTGGCACATTGGCTAGAGCCACAATTCAGAGAAAATATGTGCGCCACGCCAGGCATTATATTTACCTGAAACGACTTTGTTTGGAACCTACGGTAGAAAATGAAGATTTATCATACAGCGAGTCCTGATTCCCCGTTAAAGTAGCCTAAGTTCTTGAGCACTAGGTGATGGTGATGAGAGAATAAATGACGGAATCTACTAAAAATAAATCGTTTTATAAGCAATAACTGGAGCAATGTAGCAAGGGATTTAATACCAACATAAAATAAGTTACATTGTGGTAGCCTACTGAGTGTTAAGTAGTTGCTGCTTTGTGGTTTGTTGAGTAACTAGTAGGCCCAGCTGAATTTGGCATATAAATGAAAACAATACGTATTTAATCTTTTCGTTACTTAAAATAAAACATCTGTGTAAAATTAATGATACCGGTTAGATTCAGATTTAAACAACCCAAAAAATAGCAAGAAGTGAATGTAACAAGTGAAATTTAACTCATTATTTACATTAAATATTAACCGCACATTATTGTGGGATCTTATACAAATAGACATAATGAACAGTAATCTTGCTTCTCTATAAATAGAGAGTATTAAATTTCTCCATGAGAAAAAATATCTTTGCAAACATTGCAAATTACCTTGCACCTGTGAACATGCCATATCGTGAGCTTAGTACAACTAGGTAACTTAATTTCCCAACTTTAAGTACACTGCAGATGTCTACACTACCCTTACGATTGTTCCTTTTGACATGTACATAACTGTGAATGTGTTAATTAAGAGTACTGTGCTTGCTACTTCGGTACTTTTAATTATATGCAATCAGTTTCACTTCGTTGTGGTTTCGGCTCTGTTTACCGTTTACAAATTTTTCGTGCAAACGAGACTTTTTGACTGCTAACAGCCGCTTATCTCTGCTCGAGACTTCTTTGGCGTGTGTAAACCTGACTCTGGTTAAGAAGACTGTGTACTTAGCCGTTGGACGGTGTTGTGGCGTGTCACGCGAATACTTTTTTACGCGAAACCGCCGAACTTATTCTTATTGTTGTTATCTTTGAAAATAACACCCACTTGAAACTACGTACGCCACTTTCTGAAAATTCAGTATGCTTGTTAGTAACATGATTTTTTGGCCTCTGGAAATGGCTTAAAAAAAAAGCTTTTTTAGACTGCTGTAACTCTGAAAAAACGACCTGAATCAGTAAATTGCAAAATGAGGTCCGTGCATTGGTCTTTACTTCATAATATGCAAAATATAATTACAGGGTCACTGCTTAAAGTCCTACAGGAAAAAGAGTTCTACGAAAACATTGCACTCCAATTTAGCGCGCTGCGAATAGAGACCATGTGCCCATCGTCGAGCGTGGTAGTATGGCTCTTATCGCTCAGCTGTTCCCGCGCGTCAAACGCGGCAATTTCAAACCAGTACGCAGTACTCTTAATGTTAATTTTACTACAGGTTAGAAGGGAAATTAATTTTCTTATGGGAGAGTTTGGCACAAGCAAAAATTCTGCCACTATTTGCGCGGCTATCGTTAACGGGTCTTAAAAAATATGAGACCGTAAAAGAGAGGAGTCATAAGTTTGATTTTAGAGTTAAAAACAAATTTTCTTCAAATTATCAACTTCATGTTATTCAAACTTCGCGGAATCTCATTGATTGGTCTGTTTACACCATTTTCCGGTCTCTCAAAATGGCTAAAAACTTTTTTTTTACTGCTGTAACTCCGAAAAAAATTAGCTGAATTAGTAAAGTGCAAAGCGAGAGGCATACGTTGGTCTTTACTTCATACTATTCAAAAATAAAATGTTGAGGTCACCGCTTAAAGTTACGTAGGAAAAAGACTACAACGAAAACCTTGCATGCCAGTTTGGCGCGCTGCGAATTGAGGCTATATGCTTGTCGTCAAGCGTGGGGCACTGGCTCTTATCGCTACGCTGTTTCTACGCGTCAAAGGTTCGACACCGGCGCGGCAGAAAATTTTCCTGTGATAAATTTTTTACATTGATCTTTCCAAACTGTAATAGAAGTAACCTTACTCTGGTTACTATTTGCACACCTGATGCGGAGATTTTGTCCTGCCTACGCTTTCTACAGACATTTATGTATACCAGCGAAGTTGCGGCATCTGTACAAGCAGCTGCAGGGCTTGTGATTCGTCCCCCAGCGTTCCGTGGGCGTGACCCCGCTACCCCTTGGGGCACCGCCCTCCCGTTGTCTCCACCCCGCTGTGGGAAGGCCAGGGGGGTGACTAACCCACGGCCGGCAGTCCCTCAACCCTCTCCCGCGACAACCCCCTAAATGAGTTTGCGCTCGCGTGGCGCGCTAACTGGGTTAGCGGCCCCCGTTTCCTTCCGCCGCCCGCCCGAGTGAGTCACACCGCAAAGTGACCGGGGTTGTCGCCCTCCTCAGCCATCTCTCTTCATTTGTCTGCCGCGCCGCCGCGCGCCACGATCTCAACCACACGCTCCGCGCCGGGGGCAAGTAACGTCACCCTGGAATTCAACGATCTTGATCCTGGCGTCCTCCAAACTGACGAGTACTAGAACCTGAGATGCGACGTGCAGAACGCACGTTTGAGTGTCCACCCAACTAAGGTTAATTCTACTACAGGTTAGAATGATCAGTGTTCAAAGTTTGCCACAGGGAAAATTTCTGCCGCTTGAACGCTGGTATCGGTAAGGGACGTAAACTGACCAATCACTAGAGACCGGAAAAATTCGCGGGTTCACTGACGTGTAGGCTAGGTTCCAAGAATATATATGAAATCGTGCAGACAGCAGCTGTTTATTAGCTGCTCGCTGACACTGTGAAATAGGCATGTATTCAGCTACAGTTGTATTATTGGCTCTGCTACTTCCGGGAAGTGTCGACTAAGTCAACGGCCAATTATGAACGTGATACAGTCATATAGTTGCTGGAACTCTAGCTTGCGCCTAATAGAAAACGAGAATTATTCAGGTCTCTACCAATCACGGAGCTTTCCGGGTATTTTAAGTTACATTAAGTTAATAATTTAAAGTGGGAAATCACCTTCTTTTCCCTTTAAAATTAAATTAAATAACTTCTATAATTTTCAAATCTGTTTAAATTTAATTTTGCTACGGTTTCGTATTTTTTGGTCCCTTAGAAATTGCAGCGAAACTAGTGACAGAAATTTTCCCTGTGCCAAACTCTCCCATAAAAAAAAAAACACATTTTCTTTCTGACCTGTAGTATAATTTACCTTAACGCAAACGATATTTAACATAAATGTTTAATAACAATAATAGCTACAATATCGTGTAAGAATGAGCCCAAAGACAGGGTATCACACCCCCAGGGGCAGCCTTTCAACGTGGGAGCCCGTAGGTGTCCACCGTTCCTTGAGAAATAGGTCGCTACAATGGAACAGCGACGGAAATGCATGAAAACCCGAAGGCAAACGGCAACGTGTGCCACTGAAAGGAATATTATTATTTTAAATTTGACAAAAACGACAATTAAAAGTAATAGGCCCCTACATGATTTTTTTTTCTATTCATGTACTATACTTTTTATGGGCATTTTTCAAATACGTATGTAACATTTCTGGCTGCATTCATAAAGGCCATGTGCCATTCCTTGTCTGTTGCCTTGTCGATGTTGACTGATTACGTACGTTGCGGTCGTAGTCGCAATATTTAGAAGTTCTGTGACAAGTCTCCTACAAATGACTCTATACGAACAGTCGTACGACCACTCTCAAGACCTACTGCTTCTTCTGTGACTGTCGTTCGCTACGCTCAAGTCAACACTTGAGCGAAACGAAACATCCGCTGAGCATGTTTCACTGTAAGGTGATAGTTTTATCAACAAGTACGGCCTTCGCAATAGTAAGCTTATTGCAGAGGAGGACCATACTACTGACGCCTCACCTTGGTCACAGCTCTATTCTTTGTTTTGGTTCTCATGTCCGGCAAACAGCTATATGTAATATCATCGGGTTTGAAGTGACGTGAAGATATTTAGGTCAGCACCGAAAAAACATCTATATCTTCAGCGCTGGTGAGTGGTGACGTGACGCCAGTATGAAGCAGCGCCGGAATGAATGGGGCAGGAAAAATGGGAGATTCCCAAGAAAACTCGCCGACCAATGGCGTCGTCCGGCACAATTCCCACTGGCGAAAATCCGGGGACCGACCCCGTCGGCAATCGAGCCCGGATCATTTGATTGGAGGCGAGTGCTCTAGCTACTGCAGGATTATGGTACTGTTTTGGCAATACTGTACAACTTGAGAGTCTTGTGCAGTACGCAGCGTTGCCAAGCAGCTTGTTACCGCTGAATGAGCGATACGACCGTAGCTGCTCGCCGTCAGCACATTTCGTAACTTGTTCGGCGACGTCACTCAGCCGTATGAATACTCCATTGTTCCTTCACGACCACTCACTGAGCGTACAGCTGCAATTAACATCACCAAGCTCCCGCAACTCGAACAGGTTAAACCTATCCTTACCGAAGAGACTCAAGCAAGGATTCTT
Source organism: Medauroidea extradentata (assembly GCA_003012365.1). Lineage (NCBI taxonomy): Eukaryota > Metazoa > Arthropoda > Insecta > Phasmatodea > Phasmatidae > Medauroidea > Medauroidea extradentata. The sequence continues at coordinate 142,999 of PNEQ01081885.1, read as the reverse complement.
TTAACGGTCCTGCTTCTACAGCAATTTAATAATAAAAATAATATCTGACTACGGAAAGTAATGTATTTATAGCACGTAGTTTTAAGAGCCCGTGTCACTTATTATAATTGATTTTTCTTAATTCCTTTCTGATTAAAAATTTGGCAAGATTTAATTGAAAATACTTCAATAAGGACGTAGCTAATTATTTTACCTTTCATTACGTACGTTGTACACTAAAAATTAAAGCGTAACTGTGAAATAATTATGCAAATTTAATTATTAAGATAAAAATTCTCTCTCACCAAATAATAAATGCTAAACAACTCCCAGTACAGATTTCATCTAATAATACGCACCTAATAGTAAAGTGTAATGTTTATATAAAGAAGAATTGCCTATCATTCGTCACATTCAATTCATTCATTAAAAGAAAATTAATATTATTAACAAAAGAGGTGACATAGCCTCTTAAGGGGGATTGATCCCTGTCAGATTAGTTTTACGGTTTTTCTTATAAATCACGGAATAAGCACATTGTTTTATTTTTTTCACGCTGACAAGACATAGTTTATTGTTTCATTCACTTTTTGGAATCCATATGGCATTGTTTCTGTTAATGTTGCGGCCTCTGTCGTCGCTCCCGTAAATAAAGCAATTTTTCCTTTTCAGCTGTTTCCCGTTGCAAAATAATGAATATATTATGGTTCCAGCAATTACATAAAGTCGATTAAGTTTGTATCTATACTCTGTCGTGACAAACATTTTGATACATCGACTGGAACAGAAGTTATCGAGAAGAAACAGATAAATCTAAAAGTGGTAGGGATCAATACCCCTTAATAACTATACTACTGATCACTACGGAGTTTGTCTTTTTTTAAAATTTAGAGATTTATTTTAGTTTTTTTTTATTGCCCCACCATTCTTTGTCCATTCAGTAATAACAGCTGTTTGAATATTTTTGAAGTGTTTTAAATTTTAATGCGTGTGATTGTAACTGTTCAACACAGTTTTTCAGTACACGTTATTCAAATTCATATTGCATCAAATTAGTTTCACTTTTTTACAATAGGTCAGGTTATCACCGGCGTTTTCCTCTAAAATCAGTTCGCGTAGTAGTAATTAATTACCTTGAGAGGGAATGTCAATTTACAGTTATAAACTTTTTTCCTCTAAGTTGAATTAGTTGTCAGGGGTGCATTACATAAAATGTCAGTGTATGCGTTTGCTATATATCAGTATGTATTTATTGAGGCCTGTGTCGGAAATTTCTGTGAATTTCCTCATCACTATTTGGACGTGGTAATTATTAGTCATTAAAGTAATTAAGCACTAGATAAATAACTCATTTAGCTCACGTGTAAATAAAAGAAGCATTAATAAGCATTCTGGGTTGACATTAAGCGCACATACTACAAAGAACACTACCGCAGATACAGTTTGCAAAACTAATTTTACTACCATGAAAAAAAACACGTACATAAACGTCTTCAGTTAAATAATTTATTTAACAACTTGAATATACAATCTTGACATTTTATGATAGTTAAATATAAACATCCTTTTCTATATTTACAGTACAAAAGGTCTGGGCCATTGTTTTCAAATCAGTAAACATGTTGACGTCATTCGTTGAGAATGTTCTCTGCTAGCTCGCAAGCTGCAATTTCTGGATTAACACTAATCTCATTTTCAAAGTTGTTCATTCGTTGTGCATCAGTTCAAGTTTGTACTTACAAATTCGCAACTTGTATAAAAATTGTATGAAGTTCATCTATGAAAACTGCATGTTTTGAATGTTCATAGCACCTAAACCTACGATTTAAAACATTAAAAAAGGCACATTTTGTTTCTGGGCAAACTCTATCGCCCAGTAATGTGACTTCTAACGATAGTTTCTGACCTAGAATACCGGTAGAGTAACGATAAAATGGATGTGTTGTATACGTGCAGTTTTTAGGTGGTTAACTGTGTCAGAAGTCCCTCGGTAAGCTTCCTGATGTTGGAAGGCAATAATCAGTTTACGTGACAGTATGTTTTTACTGCCATTTTTCATGAGGTCACGTGTATAAAGAAATCATCACGTCTGGAGTTCTTTGACCAGGAACAGGAAGTAGATAGTATTATTCCACGAAAGTAAAGCAATTATGTAACAAAAAACCAATTTAGTTACGTATCCAAGTATGTGGCCTTGTTGACAAGGTTACCCGGTCACGATACATAGTGGGTAGGTCGTCCGAGCACGTATTACCGCATGTGGTGGACGTGACAAGCGTAGCCCAGTTTCGTAGTACTCACACGTGTTCCAGTCACTTACTTAGTAATTACGAATTAGAAATTGGTTAGCAGGAACACTGAGTAACATTTATTATTTTCAGAAACGTTCGTTTCCAACTAAAACCTATACATTAAACTACCAAACACACCATCATAACAGTGGGCCTCTGTAGCTAGAGCATTCACCTCCCACCAAGGCGATCCGGGCTCGATTCCCGGCGAGGTCGGTCTCCGGATCTTCGCATATGGGAATCATGCCGGATGATGCCGCTTGTCGGTGGGTTTTCTCGGCGATATCCCGTTTACCCTCCCGCTTCTAATCCGATGCTGTTCCATACTCACTTCATGTCACCCTTCACCAACGACAGAGATGTTAAGTGCTGACCAAAATCTCTTCACGACATCATTATAATATTTTTAACTGAGTCATGTGACCATAGGTGCCACAAAAAGTAGAGGTTTATTAAAAGTTATCGCTAGCCAAAATTATCACATCTTTGAAAGTTTATGGCGATTATGTTTCCTCATACATTTTTATTTCCTATTACTTTTTTCTAAATTTTATAATACTATCAACAATATAATTCCCTTCAAACACATTTACCTACGTATTTTACCTCATGTTCCACTAACGTCTTTACTGTTTGCATGGCCTGTGTGAATTTATTTTCTACGTTGGTAGTAGTTCTGATTTTTTTTCACTTGTATGCTTGTTTAAAAGTATCGTAGGAAATATATATAATTATAATACAACCTACTGCCCGGAAAAAGTACAATATTTTGTCATGTTAAGTGCAGTCAAAGCAAATATTATTTTAAAAATAATAAAACCTAATATTTCTTATAAAGTTTGCCGACACCGTTTCCTTGAGTAAATAACACTTATATGTGTGTACTAACATCATTTTTTTTATGGATTTTGCTACATTGCTTGGCTGATTACCAATAAATATCAGGGAAAACGTAAATCCTGTAATAACAATAATAATTAAATTAAAATAATATAAATTACCACAGAAAAATGCAAAATAAACGCAAAGCTTGGATCGATATATGTAGGCCTAAAATAAAAATAAGGCAGTGACGCACATGACGGCAGCAGACATCATCTTCCAAACCGTCGTGCTGTTCTCGTTTCTCGCCCCGTATATTTAAATTAGTTTGGAAAGTAAGTATTATTATACAATGAATAATTGTCGTGGTTTGAAGAACAGACGAATCTAAACAAAAGTGAAACTTGGTAATTCATCTGTGATTTTGGATACAAATGTGCAATTTTATATAGCTATAAGTAAATTGTCATAGTTTAGTTTAAAGCCTGACGTACGTAGTTAAAATGTGTGTAGTGGTCTCTCCACGAGGATTAATGTAATTTTAAGTTTTCTTCCGTATGACCTCATTACACATTTAAGACACTCAAAACTGTTAGAATGTTCAAACATTTGCGCATGTGTGTGTGTGTGTTCGAAGCAAGTTGGCTCCAAGAAGCCTGCACGCGAGATGTTTGCGGTTGAAGAGGCATCTGTCAGCAAGTCACCCTCTGCGCTAGGGAAACTAACCCCCTTAGCAGCGGCTGCTATTTTTCATCCGCTACCCCCTCGGCTGGAGCTGTGATTGGCCGCGGGAGCCGAATGGCAGTAGGCGGGATCGTGTGTGGTTGGAGGGGTGAAAGGGGTGTATGTCGACACCACAAATCTGCATGCAAATGGCGAGCAAGCCGAGTGTAAAAACCATGCCGTTCAACATTTCTTTTCAAACATATTCTAATATACCCTCGTCCAAGCCACAAACATCTCGGTGTCCTACTATGAAGCACATCATGTAGCTGAATATATGAAAAAATGTACAAATAAATGTGTTCCACTAGTATAGCGTGTTATGCAAACTGGTTTATGCTAATACACTAGCTACATTTTCCCCATAAATCTTAAAAGCTTAAAAAGTATTATAATAGCATTTTTTATGACTGGTGTTTTAAAAAGTTTCTATTAATTATTTCAGTTAGGCAGGCCCTGACTGGCTCCTTCTGGCCTATGGACCTATTCTCGAGTTTTTTGTCGTATAGGAAATCACAAAACTAGATACGTATATAAAGCTTAAAAGGCCTGACACAATATTTTGAAATAGCTATGCAGCGGAAAAATGTGTGAAGATTGTTGTTCAAACAATTATAGATTTTTCATTAAAAAAAACTGCAATAACCTCTTCGATAATAAAGTAAACAAGCTTAACAAATCATTAGATATGTATATAAAGCTTGCAAAGCCCTACTGGCTTAAACTAATATACGCTTTTAAAAAATCTTTAAAAAGTATCAGCAAATAAACTAAAAGTTCAATTTTAGTTACACTTATAGGTCTATAGATCATTAAATTTTTCGTGAAATCTGGAGAATAATGGAACTTAATTTTACAGCAATAATTATTGTAAGATAAACACACATAATATAATAATAATACCATACTTAAAAATAACTATAATAACTAACCTAACAGATTTTTTTCTCAAGTGCTTTACTGGTTGCATCTACTCCATCTATAATTTTGTCTTTATCTAATCCGTAAAATTCGGAATAACTGGGTGGGGGGGGGGGGCGAGGCTGCCCGAGTAATAATTTGTCCAAGTTACCGAAGGGATAAATGATAATTATAGGCCTTTAAAACGACTGCAAATTTTTATTTACTTCTAGATAACATAATAACCCTGACTACTTGCGCGAAAACCGTCTAAATACGTTCAAAAATACGCAGTGTTGATAAAATGCCAACTATATACGCGGAATCTAACTAGCAAATGCATTACGTTGTTCTTTTTTCCGTCCCGACGTCAAGCTTACGTGGGAAAGAGAGAGAGGGCGGGCAAGATAATGTCGCTGATAATTGCCTAGCGACGGGCTATCAGACACGTATTTTGCTTGCCACCTCTCTTCTCTTGGCCGCAGAATTAAGAGCGAGATGACAACATGCTGTTCCGTGTTGCAAGACATGCGAATGGATAAAATAACGAAGCATGTTGCACATGGCCGAACATGACAATGTAGTGATTAATTAACAAATGCTACAAGTGTATCTACTCAAGTCAAATGCCCTGATATATTGTCCATACAAGAATGCATACGGAATTATGAACAAAACCAGCTGGATGCGCATGCTGCTTGACAATGCCGCAGTCACAAAGAAAGGAAGGTAACGAGTCGTAACTTATTGTTACGTCTTGCACTCTTTATTTTCTTTGGAATTTCGGCAAAGAAACGGACATCTATAGGCAACAAATTATAAATAAAGTCTTGAATATACGTACACAAATTGGGGGCCCCCTGGCCCGGGGGCCCTCAGCCATCGCCAACTATCAGTCGGGCCTGCAGTTAGGTCTGCATTGATTAGTCACCGTGTAATATTTTTCCGCGTATCACTGGCAACTTAAAGACGAACCAATTGGAATGTAGTGGTAAAATTGTAGTATATTAGAAAAATAAATAAACCGGCTCGATATTTAATACTTTAATGATTTATAGTATTATTTTATTTGCTGACGCTGCCGTAAACTATGATTAGCACATTGCAATGTTAAAATATACGGAAACGTTAATGTGACTTGTTCATTTAGCACAACTGACTTTGTATTTTAACATACAGCTGAATACTAGTTAATAATTACGTAAAACTGTTGGCTACCCCAGAGTTCTGGCGAGAACTAGAATACGAATTTACGTGGTAAACATCCCATGTTGCTGCAGCGCCTTTTAGACTGTTTTTTTTAATACCCTCAATAATGTCAACAAAAAATATTTTTATGTCCAAAAACACTTGTAAACACATGCTCTTAAATTTTTCCCAACACTTTTTATACTTTCATGGAGGAATATTCTCCTATTTTCAATACAGTACATGGTTTTTTATTTTAACGTGGTTTCAAATGTTTAGGCCTAATTCTAAATAGTTCTTCTGCAAGTCATATAATAGCTATAGTCATTTACTTTTGACAGTCATACAACCATTTAGATTTTGAAGATTTTTGTAAAACAGTTGTGGCATGTGTATGCTATAAATCGCATGAGGTTTTTTTTCTAGTTGACAGTATGGTGCTTCATTATTAACAGTGGAGTGACTTCAGATAAAGAATAGTTTTGTTGAAGACGTGTCACATCCATACCAGAAATGTACCTCCTTCCCTCATAAATGTTTTTAACAGATTAAACATAGTTGACGTATCCATAACACAGAGTAACCATGCACCTTAGTTGTTGTATTGCAAACTTCTCATATTTTCGTGTGATTTATAATCTGTGTGTTGGTTCTAAGAAGGGATTAATAACCAAGTAAGTTCATTTATATTACATTTAGAGGCGTGATTCCTAAGGTGAACGCGTCTCACTTATTTTAATTTACAAACTACGAGTTTCTAGTTATTATTGTATTTTGAGTTGTTACCTTCTGTTGAGTGATGACTTAACGGCACATTTGGATTCATTGGTGAAATGAAATGCAACTAATCGAAAAGTGAACGTTAAATTAATTTCACTTTTGAGTATATTACATTTCATAGCCTTGCGTTTTAAGAATAAAAAAATGAGTTCAGTTAATTATTAAGGCTCGGTATCAGTCGCCGCATTGAATTTTATTATGTTTTAACTGATTTAAATTTATGTGGAAAAAAATTTTATTATATGCTATTATACAGCAAATTCTACCTACCTTGCCCTACAGTATATGTACCACGATTGAGCTTGTAACAAATATTCATACCGCAGTCAGTCCAGAAAATTATGAATTACCTACAAAACTGCTTTACTAATTGCTGCGTAATAATTCGTCAAAAGCGAAATCGCAGTGCCTGTACTGCAGAGGAAGATAAATAAAATTTGCTATATAATCGCACATTCAACGTTTATTTTTGCCAGCGTTTCAAAAAGGCGAAAAATAAAATTACCGCATACGGAAAGTGAAGCTATTGACTCGGTGGACACTGTTACAGTAGTTTGAACTGAAGCAATAGTGCTTTCCCATATGATATACAATAAACAAGGAAAGTGACAGAGCACGACGCATCTGAGTTGTACGCCTATCGCCATTAGCATTCACGCGCTTCTAGTCCAGGGTCGCGTAAAAATTGCAGCAGGACGGCGCAGATAACACGAAAAAGGGATGAAAGTTGGTAACTCTGAGTTATTTAATTCTGTGATTAGATATGTGTTCCATTACTCTAGGAGCCAAGGGGTCGTGGTGGCCGAGGGGTTAGGCCTCCCGCCTCCCACCCAGGCGATCCGGACGTGATCTCAGGCGGGTTCGGTCCCGGATTTTTCGCATGTGGGAAACGTGGCGGGTGTTGTCGTTGGCCGGCTGGTTTTCTCGGAGAACTCCCGTTTCCCCCGCCTCTCTCATTCCGTCGCTGCTCCGCACTAATCTTACCCTCACCGCATCCATTCCTCGCTATTCGAGGAGGTGACCCAACTCTCAACCCGGCCTTCCTTCATACTACAAGTGCCATGCATAAATGGGTTAAGTTCAGTTCAGCGTTAGTATTTTCGGTTTGGGTTAAAGTTTTTTTTTTGTGTGTGAAGGACTGCTTATGAGACGTAATTTACACAAGTCCTTGTTGATACGCTATTTTATATCCGTAGTTTCGATTATTCAATAACTTTTTTTCTTGCTCATTATATGTAAACGGATTGATTTGTGCAGTAAACCGGTTTCGGTTTTTCAAAATCACGGCATTTCACTACAAACGTTTGGAATGGAATATCCTCATGGTTCTGTTTTTTTTTTTTTTTATTACTAACAGGTGGCCTCTTTTTGATAGCCGTCTCTTCTAGCGGTTGATTTAGGGGAGAAAGGTTTGATAAGGAGAAGGGAAGTATCAATGTTTGCTATCAGTATAACGTTGATAACTGTATCATATTTCTTTCATATCGTTTCATCTTCTCTTCTGGAAAGCAAAACCAATGATAATTGGCAGCGTGTCGGTTAGTGTTAACTTCTTTTGCGCTCATAAGACTTCAAAACTAGAACTTATATAAATCTGAATTCACGTATGAATTACATTGAGAATTGTTGTTTGAGCCAACTTATTATTAGTTCGTTTACGGCTAATAATTATGTAGAGTTGCATTTGGTTCCTGATGAATATTCGACGCGACAAGATTTTTTCAACTGTAATGCAATGGTATTCTAACTATGTGAACAAACTACAGTGGTTGTGTTTCGTTTTACCGTAAAACCGGATTACTTTACTCCTGTGACATAACGTTACACCACACAGTAATAAAAATTCGTAATTTATAAGAACGAGCTTGTAAACTAAAGTCAACACATTTATCAGTCTAGGCACTACGAGAAGAATGTTGCAGGTCATTAAAGTGGCCTAAATTTTTCAAATACCTGAAGAGACTAGAGGGATACATTTTTATGAGCAGATTGTTCGATCGGAAATGCAATGACCTTCGACGGCGTGACCCGTTTTACGAGAAGGTTTATAGTAATATTCACAAATATCACATTTTATTTTTGTCTCTGGAGTGTTTTTATTTCGCCTTTAAAAATTTCTTTTCTAAATTTAAACTCATCCCAAGGGTTAACGCTCATATTTAATCGCCTCGGTAAGGTTTTGTGTGTCGGTGTTCATTGCTCATTTATAATAAAAAATTAAATTAGATTTTTAAAATACTAAAATCTTGTATCTCAAAATGTTAAATAATTTATATATTTTATATTATTTATTTTATAAATTTTTTAAAGCACTGCGTTGCCCTCCGAAAAAAAAAAACTAATACGAAATTAAAAATTTGGGAATATGAATTATTTAACATTTCGAAAAATGAGTTTTTTTGTGTTTTAAGTAATTAATTTTTTCTTAATTTTTTATAATATGAATACAATGTAAGTCTCACTTAACATACTTAACAAAGTTAACGGGTTTAAGAAACTTTCCGATCTTAGAATAGGTAAACTATATCCAATAAATAATATTGTAATGATAGAAACGCCGCTCTGACATACATCAGTTGTAATTTCAGAAAATTAAATGTAATATTACCAGACATATATGCTCGAAAATTCACTAATCAGGTTTTAAACTGTGCAAATAGTGGAAATATGGGTTTTGTTTAGAATGGAACTTAGTATTGCGGTAGTAAACATGTGCATTCTGTTTTGTTAATTAAAAATTTAATTAACCATATTTATGTAATATATTTCATCATTTTTATTTTATTTACGGTTATTTGTACTTCTTAAATTCTAACAAATTACTTTATCCTAATTTATAGCGATTTTATTGAAAATAGCCGGATGAGAAATTGTAGACAAATTGCCTCAATTTTTCGACAATTTTGGGGAGTTAGTTTTTTTTTAATTTTTGAGCATGAAAAGGGGTATCTGTGCTCGAACCGGCAAATCTCCTCTACTAGCATTATAACTCATACGAAATTTGTAGTGCTGAAAAATGTTTATCAAAAACTTTCACTGTTTTCTCATTTAAACTTATATGATTAAAAAAATAGTTCTTAATTGACATTGGAAATGAAAATTCAAATGTTTACAAATTACTTACTTTAATTTGGAGTTCTTACACTTAACTTTTGCTTGACTCAGTCATTAATACGAATGCCACGTGAACGAAGTCGTGGGCTCGCGAGCAGTACATAGTTTATTATATTTTGCAATTCTCCGTAACACTGTGTATCTTCACTGTTACTCAGCAGTTTGTCACGTGATGTATACACATAAAATATCCTGTTGCTGTCGTCGTATTAAGTTATATATATATATATATATATATATATATATATATATATATATATATATATCTGTGTGTGTATATACATACACAAAATTACTAAGCTTATTTTGAACTACCACCATCTTATTCAGATGGTTAGGCACAACTAGCTAACTTCTCTGGCGATTGAAAAACATAAACCTGATTACATGAGTTAGCTAACCAACGTAACTCCGTAGCTCCAGTAGGTTATTTTTTCATAAAATGTTCACAGAAACATTACGTTATTATAAAAATAGCTCAACGATTCATCGCATGCCTTAAATTCGCAACAGAAATAAGTAAATATGCACTAATTGACGGATGAATTTCACTGATTCCAGATGTAGCGGTTTAAATCAATTAAATCAGTGTAAAATGAATAGTCATCAGTACAGCCACGATTTTATGGCGAAAAGATTTTTGAAACCTTTGGTTTCAATGCGTTATGTGCACATCTGCAGCTCTGCTACATCGTCTGTGATTTGATTATTTTACTCTCACTTGCCTTGGCAAATTACAGACGTACGGAGTCGCAATGATCTTATTCTGATAGGTGCAGTCAAATGATAGACGTGTCTGAACAAAGACAGCTGCCAATAAACATGCCGATGTGCACGTGACACATTGGAACAATGTGAGACAAAAATCTTTTCGCGACAAAATCGGGGCGCTAGTCAACAGTCGAGACACGCAAAATTTGCCTCATTATTTGGGAGCAGACTAGACTTTATTGATCCGTACAGCCTTATCACAGTAGGTGTCATTGGCAACCGGCGCTTATGTGATGTCATTTACGTATTTTACTTCTTTACATGCGACTGATCACAGTACCGTAGAAATTTTAATTGATGGTAAATATCGTTCCACGCTGCAAGCCAGACGTTGGATGTTAATGGAAGGCGTCAAAGGGACGAAAAACAGCTTGTAGTTTAGTCATATAGTAAAGCGAAAATTGAAAGTCTCTAATAATAATCAGTGCATATTCGCTGTTTCCTATCGAAAGTTCAGGCCACCCAGTCTTACGGGACTCCTTGTTGTGAAGCAGCAACCCCGGTTTGAGGGACTCAATAAAGGCTTCGAGTCGAATGGAACAGATCATTTTCTTCGTGTAAGCTCGTTGTCAGTCACGTAACATTGCCGGGGTCTTCACGAATGAACTCCGTCCGGCACGGTAGTTTGGGGTAGTGCACAAACCACCCACGAAGCAAACATTCAACCCGGGCGTATCTGCGGACCAGATCGCATCCGCGACTCCCCGTGACCCGCCGAGTGGAACAGCTCCCGCTTATGTCCGGCGACGTGAGAAATTTATAACGGTCGTGTCGGCGGGGGACCTCACACGTCGACGCTGCGACGTCGCGGCACGACACTGATGCATCTGCAGCGATATATGCTACCCTCGCACAAAGTGGTGTCGTCATGGCCTGTCGAGAGTCTCCTCGTGATTGTGGCACCCACGGCGAAGACGAGTCCCCGAGCCACCTGTGTCCTGTGTGAAAGGCTCAACTGCCTCGCCCTATAACAGCTTGCACATGAACATTGTTGCAGCGTCTTAGGAGAATATTTTGTTGTAAGAAATATGTAGAGTCTGCTGTATAGGGGCTTAAATACCTGCGCTTCAAATGGATTGCAGCGAGTTACGATTTTTTTTACAAAACTATTAAAACAGGCATTATATTTGTATAGATTTCGAAAAGAACGCACGCTTCAAACTATGTCGCTGTAGTTTTAAAATTTCGGAATGTGTATTAAAAATATTTTCGGGCCCTTAAAAATTGATAAAGATGGCTTTCCAGAATGTCATATCTGGAAAAATAACAGCCGGATGAAAACAATAGAAACGAGCGCAGAGATTTTCTGATAGTAAAATTATTTTCAAATCAAAACGCGAGTATTTTTGAAATTTGGTTATTATAGAGGCACATATATCATCGTTTTAACAATGGTAAAAATGACAGTTTTCCATTTTTGTAGATTTTGTGGTTTCAAGCCCCTATTTTTCTAAAAAAATAAAAAATAAAAAAAATATAAAAAAAAAATAAAAAAAACTGTTTTTATTATTTTTTACTCGAAAGTGAATCATACTACCGCGTAGTGCTATACAAATAAACGTCCGTTGATAAAATATCTACTCGGAAAAAAAATTTCATCGAATTGTAATGAGTAGTTGTAGTTCAATTTTTATTGACGACTGAGTATTCTAGTCGTCCGCTCGACATCGTACCTATCCGTACGACTTAATTTAAGATATTTTTTCTTGTAAAATTACAAAAATTGTTCCAATATGAAACATTACCGAGGCCCAGTGAACAAAGTAGTTGGTATTGGTGAACCCCAGTGGTCAACACCCCTGGCACGAGGTTGGTAGTTCTGGACCACCCGGTAGCCAGCACCCAGCCTCGGGACATGTGAAAGGGAAACTGGGGCAATAGGACCGATACATCATGTGCTTAGACATGTTCCGCGGCCGAGCTAATTTCGCGCGCCACTCCCACCGGCCACAAAAGCCAACTTTCCGTAAATGTGGAATTCATCGACAGATGCAACTCCCAGGACGAAGTGGCTTTGCTAGGCTCCCACCGAGCTCGAGAGACACTCCGAGGGGTGGAGATGGGAAATACGCGTCTTACATGGAAACCTGTCTCGATGAACAGCGACTGAATTCGAGGGAGTTTTTATCCTGACATCTTTTGATGAATCGTTGTGATGTTTCTATCGATCATTCCGAGTGCTGGATGGCCGAGAAGTGCCAGGAATTAGCGTAGACTGTCACGACGGGGAGAATGGAACTGGATTGCACGTGATTGATCCTTCTCGGCGAAGGTCACCCACTTCATTTGAATACATGCGATTTTTGGACCTCACCACACGTAATATAACATTATGAGAAAATACGGTTATACGTGTTACATAGTATATTTACTCATGTTAAACTCCGAGCAATGAACATCATTCCAACCAGCGTCTTTAAACAACTGCAAACAATTGATGTAAATGGAGTTATTTTAATGCAAATGTACGTGTTTATAAAATTTGACACTGTTCCCATTAAAAAAAAAAATAGTTAACTGAGCAATTAGCAAATACAAAACTACGAGCATTTAGCAACAGTAAAATGTTTTTGTTCGCTTTAAGCACTAATTACAAAACTGAACAGCGTAAGGATCCATAACTGACCTAACTTTACATTCAATTAAAAGTCTTACATAATGATGATACACAAAACAGAGTCGTTACTAATGAAAAACAGTACAAATAGGTGGGTGTAAAAATGTTCGCTTTGAACATGAATGTTATTTCATGGCACCGAAGTACTTTGTTCTGTTTTCAAAAAAAAAAAAACAGGCAATTTGTAGATTGTGACTTAACTAATAAATACAGCATGTTTAATGGCATGCAAACAATACCAGTTTTGTGCTGAAGGTTTCAAAACCGGAAGTGTTCTAACTCTTGAAACGGCTGATTTTATATTGCTGCTAAACAAAAACGCAGAGAGCTGAATCGCTACAGACAGACACTCTTCACAACAGGAATATTTCTTGCCTCAAAATAAAAACAGTTTTTTTGTATGCCTAGCCTCGCATATTTAAACTCTGCATATATAAAACCCAGTTGTTTTTCACGACATTATGTTGTAAGCTAAGCTCCTCATTAAATTTACATTGGTAGGCTATAGTTATGACACAAAGTTTAAATTCGTTAAAATTTGAAAATTGTTTTTGTTGTTTAAACTGATCTGAATGCTATTTTCACGGGAAATTGCTGACGTAAGAAATTATGTTAAATTATGCAATTTTTCATGAAATGAGATACACCTGTATCTAACACATATAAGGACTGTAACCAAGCAGTATATTTACTACAATTTACGTACAGTACATAACGTAGACATAGTTTGGTCGTTCCTATACAGTAATGGTACAATTTTTATTTTTCCTTTTTAATTTCTATCCACAAAGCTATATAGATTCAAGCTACAAATTAGGACATGCAATAATGTATGTATATTTAATAAACACAAATAAAACTACCTAGATTTATCAAGAACTATTGTTGATCAGTTTGTAAAAATTAATAGAGGGTGTAAAATTTTTCGGGCTCGGAATGGCAAATATTTTACCGGCTTTTAGTTATTAACTCAATCACCATGTAAAATAGTATTTATAGATTAATATTTCGGTAATGTATTAAGAATGAGAACAGCTCTACTTTACAATGAGAAGTGTGCGAAACAACCTGCTTCCAACATCGATGGTTAAATCCAGACGATTTGTCAAGGTGAAGATAGATCGCATCCACATAGTCTCCCATCCCTTTACCCCTTCTCACTCCTTTGCTGAAGAGAAGAAGTGTGCTTCGTGTTTCTTTGTGGATGGGTTAAAAGTCTGATTGAAACGGTCCAAACAGGCCTTTAAACCTTATCCGTCACAATATGTCACCGCGTACTAAAGTCGCGCGCACGCTGCGTTGGCTGCCAACCCTTCCGTGTAGTTGCTTGTTTCAAAGGTTGTCAGTCTCTCGAACAGCAAAAGAAACATTTTTTTACGACGTATATAATTTGAAAGGCGGTATTTCAGTGGCGACTCGATCGAATAAAAACACAATCACAACCAGGCGCATTCATTGTGTAGATGTAGCCGTTTTGGTTGTCAAGAAAAATTTCTGAAGATAAATACCTTAGCCCGAATATGTTGTAAAGTTAACAAGTGGGAATGTGTGACGTAACGTTCAAAATTGTGAACCAACCAGGCGTAAATAATTATTTGCAAAACTAATACTGTAAAAAAAAAAAAAAGACTTGCGACGTTTTGGGTACTAAGCCATGTCCTGGTGTGTTCTGAAAAATTCTCTTCTCATAATATTTGTTTCGAATAATGTTTTTAGAAATGATTTTAATATTTTATTTCATAATGTTACATTTACGTTTTCCATTCGCAAACTAGCATAAGACAAAACGCTATGTATTTGGCTTGTGTCCAGAAACGGCCGTATATTAAGCATACCACGCGAATCCGAACTAAACTGGAGACGAAAACGTTAGCTGCTAAATGTTGTACGATGACATTTTACATGTACAATGTGGCAATACAAGATTGATAAGTCCCCTACTGGCTCCACAGATATCTAACTACCACTGTACTGACCATCATATTACCGGCGCGGGTTCAAATCCCGAGCAGTTCAAACATGATTCTACGTTTACTCGACGTGACAACAATACCTGGTCTTAGAGCGAAAAAATTAGACCTCCTATAGAATGTGAAGCGTTTGGCGAAAGCCCCTTTTGACCCCCTCCCCCCCATAGAAGCGGTCCTGGGATCCTGAGCTGAGGGGTACATTCCAAGAACTTGAGTAGCAGACCACGACACAAATACTACTAGACTATGCCCTGGAAAGAAACGATTTACCCCCCTCCCCCAAAGTACTTCAGATATTCTAACTGGAAACAGTAATAGTAAATGGCTACCCTCCCGTCAACATTATCTCCTCATTCCATCCCTATTCCACCCCCTTCCCCTTACGGTGAGCGCTGTGATCTGGATTATTGTTATAGCTTGTAGGAAATGAGTCAATAGGGAAGTTACAACAGGCTTTATCTTAACTCAGAGACACGGGGAAGGTCACCAATGATAGAAAAATATAACTTAAGAGCACATATGTCAACAGACACGATTTTGTGTGTGACGTACAGATTTGTTTTGACGTTACACGGTAGTCCAAAGAAGGGAAAGTAAACTACTTATTGGCAGGGCCACTGACAGGATTTCCGGGCCCCTGTGCAAGTAAGTCTTAAGGGCCAATCCTAAATTTCACTTTTTTTTACAGTGTAAACTGAATGTAACATTTGTTTTGCTGCTAAAAAAAATGCAGAAAGCAGCAAATTGTGACATAGACAAATTATATGTGGGGGAAAATAATTTTTATAAAAGTTTAATTTTATTATTTTTCAGTTCACTGCCCCGGGCCCGGGCCCCTTATGTGCTCGGGCCCATGGGCATTTTCCCCTTTTGACCCCCTCTCTCGGCGGCCCTGCTTATTGGACACAACCACATCCATTGTTCATAAAAAAATTGCTACTCCAGGATGAGATAAATCTTCTCGGAGGAACCCAGGGTTGGAACGTGCATTGAGCAAGAATTTTAAAGAATTATACAGCATGTAGCCTAAGTGGTCTTACACCTGTCGAATTGGCTTCAACTAATGTAACAACAGTAATAATGGAGTTTTTTTTAACTTTACGCCTTGCCGACAGCGAAGTCGTTAGTGACGTTTGCACACATTTACACGAGGACAGTAACTGTGAGTGAAATCGGCCATGATCTTTGTTATGGTAAGATAAGTGGGATTTACGTCTCGTCGACAGCGAGGTCATTAGAGAGGGTTACACACAAATTGGTACAATAGCCTGAGTTGGGAGAGGAGTCAGCCATGGTATTTGTTAAGGAATCGTCTCAATATTCGCCTAGAGCGATTTCGGGAAGCCGTGGAAAACCGAAATCAGGATGACTGGAGCCGGAGATCGAACCCTATTCCTCCTGAATGCAATTCCAACGTGTTACCTTTGCGCCACCTCGCTAGGTTAAGGTGGTCGCCTGGGTGAACATATTTTGCACGTTCGAGGCCTAGAATGGCGTGAGCGGTAAGGACGACACAGCGCGCATCCCCCTAGCCCTACGCGGAAGGCATTGAACTGGCTTGCAGTCTTCTCGTCGACAACTCGCCTCTGTGAGACGTTCAGAGCTGACTCTATGATTTTATAGAGTAATATTAAAAATAAAGCACACATTTATACCTTTGAACATATTCTGCGCCAAGACTTTCATGACTAAAAAGGACCGTAAATACACCCATTTTCGCCATTTTCGGCCGCTAAAATATATGCTTTATTAAATAGTTGTCCACTTGAAATAGGTAAAGATGATGGTTAGTGCCCGGTAGTTTTCGCGAAAAGATTTTTGCCCCACTTTGTTTCAGTGTATTACGTGTGCACATGCACCTCAACTTCATGATTATTTGCATAGTGATTTTGTGCAGAGTCATTATTCATTTGACTCTGCCAATCAGTACATGGTTGACTGCCACACATCATGTCTGTGATCTGCGGGTTTAACCTCCAGACGCTGGGTGTTACGGCATCCAATCACTGACCACAAAGCAGAGGTGCAGGTGCGCACGTAAGGCACTGAAACAAAGTGCTGCAATAATCTTTTCGCGAAAACTACCGGGCCCTAATGATGGTATATCGGCAAAATATTTTGTGCCAACATACCCTTGAAAACGCCGTAGTTAATTGAAACACGTATGATTGAGTGATGTACGCCTGAAGCAACGAAGCTGTATGTGGACCAATGACAGGCACCAAATATTAAAATGGCGGGATTCTTATAGGCTCAGTCAAATAGGGCTACAGCTCCACGTACAAGCGAAGGTCAGTAAATTGAACGTACGTTGAAACCCAGCAGTTTTCACGCTATGAGTCATCATCTCTATAAATGGGTATACACCTGTGTAACGTTTTTGAACGCTATTACTAAGCAGGCATCACTCATATGCGTGATGAGCCATAGCTCTGAACACCGCTTTGCATCCTTGCCAGGCGGGCACTTAAGGCCTCGCTCTTTAGCTTTGCAGTGGTTTCGAAAATATATTTTTTAACGCAAATTAATACATATATCGAAAATTCATTCGGGCAGTTTTAACACCTATATATCATCGTTTGTATCTGAATATTTCTGTTGTAATACACCAAACGTATTTTTAGAATTTTGCCTCTGAAATGGCACATGTTTTGTTGTCAAAGTAAGCCAAAATGAAGCAAAAAAAAATTTACTAGCAAACGGTACATTATTTTAAAAAACGCTGAGGCAAAATTCTGTAGACCTATCGTATGACTGTTCACAGTCTCAAATTTTTTCAAAGCATTTGGTTAAAAAATATTTGACTTATTTGCAATTGTTTGAAATAAATCAAAGATCCTGGCCTTAATTAATGAAGGAGTTGTCAAAGAGAGTACTAGGGACAGTGCGCGAGCCAGCAGGGGAACCTTGACGTCTCGGCCTCATGTGTCCTCCAGCTTGAGAAGGTGGCCGCACTTCAAGGTCAGCCGGATCCGAACAACCACTCGAGATGGCCCTGCTCTCGGCGGCAACTCGACACCACCTGTTTGCCGAGCCGCGTGACGTCACGTGCACGAGCGTCTGTCCACGCATGCGTCTCGATGCGGTAGCACACGTTCGTGACGCCGTACACGAATACCGAAAAGATTAAGTCGATAATAGAATTTGAACCACTTAGCAGAATTCGATAGGGTTTGTTTTGACGGCTTTAGCTTTGAATTGCGGAGATCTGGACATACAATTATAGTAAGTCTAATAAAAAATTTCTGAATATAGACTTGTTTTATTCATGATAAAATACCAAAATAGTTAATACGCAATTTTTTTCTTAAAATTTACAAAACCAAACTCTCGAAGTTTTTATAACGGTCAAATATTTAAATAAAATAGTATCTTAATTTTAAAAGAAACTGACTAGCTTACTAAGTACCATTTGACATTTATGTACAAAAACGAGTCACATATATAAACATGTCACTATTATAGAATCGACATTAACACTATCACGATGTGTTGCATTGTCGCTACGCGTGAAACACTGAAATAGCCTGCTATCTTTCCATCCAAGACGTGGTCTTCTGCGAATCTACAAGTGATGAACATATAATTTTATTGGAATATTAAGTCTTTAGTTAAGTTCTGTACACTGCTATTGGTGCTGAGTTTCGTCAACATCGTTCGCATGTTTAATGGCACAGCAGTATTAATGGCCCGATGTCATTATGTCAGAACACGACAGAATGCACAGGGCGAGGAAATGATGGCACTCCTAGAAAACCCAGTGGCTACGGCAAGGCCCGTGGTATGTTTTCCACGTGCGAAAAATATTGATAGACCCCACCGGCAGTTGAACTGGCGGGTTGGGTCCCCGGATTCTCGCATATAGGAATCGAGCCGGACAATGTCGCTGGTCTGCGGATTTTCTCCAGGATCTCCCGTTTCCCCCTCCCCTTCACTTGGCGCTGCTCCATACTCACATAATGTCACCCCTCACCAGCGCCAAAATCTCTTCACTCTCTCTCTCTCTCTCTCTCTCTCTCTCTCTCATTCAAAATAGCCTATTGAGAATTTTTTAAACATTGGATCACTATTTAAACTACGTCGCAGCAAGCTTAGGCAGATTTATTATGGCCCTTCTGAATTTTTTCTTTCAAGCCAATTCATTTATTTCCTCTCCTCTACTATGGAGACTGTAACTGTAAAATCATGTTGCCCCAAACATTATACATTTTGTTACAAAAAAAAAACTCGTTCCTACTGATTGGTCAAAGCAGTAATATAAGTGCCTCAAAACATTAAACAAAACTTTTATTTTCGTTCTCTCTCTTGTTGAATATGATGTAACATAAAACACTTGTTCTGTAGCGGGTATTCTGAGTGCATGAGTAAACTAACGCAAATTCAGCTAGCTATTTTATTGTCAGGACATATACACTAAAAAAACTTACTGAACTGTACTGGACGTTTTTTTCACAATGAGACACATACTATTCTTCAGCTTTTAAATAGAGAAACTGTTGAGCGTTGTTGCTACACAAGTATGGTTACATCAGTCGACATATAACTGTTTTATATAAATGTTTAGAAACGCTACAACTGATGTTTGTTGAAAAATTTCACCATGCATACATTTTTAGCACTCATATACATCGTTGTGGTAATTTTTCAAATAATTTTTACAGTGAACTTTAAGCAGGTAACTACAATGACAACTGTACCAGGCACATGAGCAGTCTAACAATTGTTATGCTTTCAATGTGCCATCAGAGACCTTGATATAAACATTGCTGCTCCACTAACAGTTCATGCGTTTTATCTCTCTCAACGTCTGACCCAGCATGTAGCTAATTCAAGTATTACGTCTCAACAGCAGTTCAGGGCACTCACCTTGCTGCTACTAGTGAGTTCTCCCGTTATTCCAGGGCAGTTGTAAGCGAAGGTCGCAGTCACACGCGCGTGTAATTAGCGTATGAAGGTAGACATCGCCGAATCATATTAAATTTAACTTTTGGTATTTGTGCTCAGTACTTAACAATTTATACGTACTTTATAATTAAATGCATGTCAAAGTCTCATGTAACGTGTTTTAAATAATCGTAACAGACACACTCGTTACGCAATTGAAAAAAATGTGACGTAAAAGCTCAGTAGGCTAAAATATAAAAATTAAAAAATTTAAATGAAAAATTATATAAAAATTGTAAAATCAATTAATTAAATTTAAATTTAAAAGTATACATAACAAATTGCCCGAACATTTAAGTTTTTCAAAACAGCTCGTTTCTCTATTCTTTACGTGATCATACGTAACGCGAGTAAACTAATGACAGTGCTTTCGATAGTTCTTCGTGTATAATTAATTGATATTATTTGTGTGACTCAATAAGTTAAAAAAAAAATAGAAATATGATCATTCAGGAGCTATGGTGCGTATTATTTTTAATGATACTAAGCGTTAATTTCTACGATAATTGATGATTACAAAATTTTTAACTCAGCACTTTACTAAACCTAACTTTTTACATTTGTTCTATATTGCCCTATACATGATATAAAGAAAGTAAAAAACAATATTTAGTAACGTATTTAATAGCAGATGTATATAAATATAGTTCTGCTCCAGGCTATACAAATTTCTTCGAGTAAAAAGTAAAACCATTTTAGCTTAAAAGGTTACGTTTCCAAGCTACAGCAATGTGCATTAAGTAAAACGATGAAAAATGGTAGGAAATAGCTTTAAGAAAAATATTATCTTTATAGAAAAAAGTTACATTCAATAGAATAAACACGTGTTAAAAATATTGCGAAATTTATCTATACATGTATTTTTATTTCATCTACGCCGTACCTGCTTTTGTGTCGACTGACTCCTCAAAGGCGTCTTATGAGTCAAACGAAAACTACATTTACAACATTTAATGGGTTAGGCCGGTTTCGAACCTCAGCTTCCTAACCAGGCATGTCTCAACGATCAGAGTTAAATACTTCAAGGTAACTACGGAACTATTTTTAGATAAATTTGAGTAATAAATTCTAAATCATTTGCAAAGTAAAAAAAATTGCACAGATAAAATAATTTTGCCTTTTAAAAGTTTAAGACGTCTCTGAGGTTAAAACAAATTTTGGATCAAAACTTTTTGTCACAATTACAAGACCACGTACTGCCCGGCATGTGTTCTTAAGACGAAGTCACTAATGCATTAGATAATAAACAAATAGTTTCCGGCTTCCAACGTGCAATTAACTCGCTTAGTTAAAAATGTAAATGACGAACTGACGAACGAAAACACACACAAAAAAAGTTAACTTTATAAGCATGTACAGAAATTAAAGTTTCTGAAACGAATAAAGTAGACGGTCTACAACTGTATATCGAATTTAGTTAATAGAAATCGTAATTCCCAACCACCAAATAGATGTGTTACCGGCGTCTTCATTTGAGTGACAACTGCAGTAATACCAATATAATTAAAACTCGCACAACACGATCGAGTCAATTAGGTAGTTAATATATTTTAGTTATTCACTTTTATCTTGACTTGCTCGGTGCCAGGGACCGGAGTGTATGGAAATGAATTTAATTACTGGGTGACGGAGTGAGGAGTCCCCTTGACCAATGAGAGCAGCACATTCATTCACGCAGTCATCACACTCACCCCCTCTTCCTCCCCCTGGCCCTGTCCATGCAAGCCCCTCCTCTAGGCAAGCCCACAATGGCCACCCCTCGCGGGCACTTGAAGTGGCTACCGCAACCCTCAGTCGGCGCTATCAATCTTGTATTGAGTACCTTCCCTGCGGTAACAACACGGCGTGCCACAGTGCGAGGATCCATGCGAGGCTGCCTTCCCGGGATTGAGAACGTAATAACAAAATGCATTAGTAACTTGTATTAAAATTGGCAAACGTTTATCGTGCAACCAGCACGTAGGCTACGATATATTAACATATTTTTACAGCGTTACTAAGTCAGAGCTGAGCGAAATTTATTTTATGTGAAGTATTGAGGACTACTTTGAGAACTGAGTAACGTTTCTACCATCAAAATTAATCACAGGACACGAAAATAAATTTTATAGCTTTTCATCATTAATTAAAATTATGATTTGTACTATATTTAAAAATTATATATTACACACAGTAGTAGCCACTAAATTAAAAAAAAAATAGTGTTATATAATTTGAACTAAAAATAAAGTTAAATTTTTAGAGAACATATTTTATTTAGGCCTATATAATTTTATTTACTATTGAATACTTTATTTTTTGTCAATACATTTTAACCTATTTATGACTGCACTATTCTTATTATCAGTGCATTTTTTACATGATGTTTCCTGTTGCAGGCGGAATACTGACGCAACTTACAAAAACATTTACAATAACGATTTACAATCAAAACAAAGAACCCTACGGCCCTTAGTTTGGCTTCTTACATTTGTAAATACAAGAATCATTCATCCGCCAGATTTTTGTCAAACCACCGGTTCGTCGCGTCAGAAATCGGCCTTGTGCACGGCCGCGTTTCGGGTGGATCCTTTTGACGTGGCACGCCGCCTTCCTCTTGACTGGCTCGCAAAGGCCAACACCCCTCTTGCCGACTTAACAATTGATATAAGTTTCGCCTTTTTCAACTCCGGAAGGCTTTCGGGGCGGGGAGAGGGGCTTCTGGCTTTAGGGGTTAGTTTGTCATTATTTAGTCTCGGCATCGTTCTGTGTAGCATGATACCACCCATACCCCTCGCCTTCCTCTCTCCTTCCCGCCCATCAAAACGAAACCACCCCTGGCACAGTATCTCCGCCCTTCGGTACCGCCACTTGAAGGGTCGCTGGGTCGTCGGGAGGGGGCGGGGGGGTGTTCAGCGAGGGTGAGTGCAACACACTTCGTCATTCGTTCAGAGTTACGCCCCGCGACGAGCATTCCGGCCGGCTGGGGGCAGTCCTCGCTCAACTTCCAAGTCATACACCTGCTCTGCCCGACGTAGTAACGTGTCGACGACTTTGTAGACATGTAGGTCAAGTGCAGGAGCGACCTTCGTCGTTATCTGACGGAGCCCCAGCGAGGAGCAAGTGAACCCTGGTGGTAGTCCCAGCGCGTGGCTAGGTTACATGTACGATGGCGATGCTGGTGCTGGAGGAAGAGGATCACGGGAAGTCGACGGGCTCGGGCAAGTTGTTCCGGCCGTGGGCGGGCGAGGAAGTGCAGCAGGACTGCACTGTATCGACGACGACTGCAATGCCCCCAAGAGTCCTCGCGGGGCCTACCTCCCCGGCCGCCAGTAGGTCGAGGAAGACGTGCATGACGGCGGGGCAGGACGACGACGTCGCTGCCTTCGTCGCGGCCGAGGTGTGGTGCGGGGCGCCGGCCCCCTGCCCGCTCCTCACGCCGTGGCTTGAGGCGGCGCAGGCCCCGCTGCTGGAGGCGGCCCTGGAGGCGGCCCTGGCACACGAGTTGGCCGCCGCCGAGGGGTACGCGCGCCTGCTGCAGGGCCGAGGAGGGTCAGGCGGCGGCCGCAAGATGCGCCCCAAGAAGTACCGGTGCCCGCACTGCCAGGTCGGCTTCAGCAACAACGGCCAGCTCAAGGGTCACATCCGCATACACACAGGTAAGTCCACCGACACGTGTAGCCCCCACGGCCTTAAGATTCACTATACCCCTGATTACAAATTCTCGGTTTACAAGTAGTAATGTTTGTTTTATTAGAGTATAAACAAAAATGTGTACAGGTAGAACCAATTTTATGTATATGTTCCTTATCATTTTTGCGCTAAATTCGCATTACTTGTAAAATGCAAATTGTAAACACTAAGAGAAAAAAATAGTAAACTATTTTTTCTCCTACTGTTTACAAATTATATTAAAAACCTAAAGCAAATTTAGCACAAAAATGATAAATAACATAATACATAGATCGTTTCTTATTGAATAAATTTTCCATTTATACTCTAATACAAAACCACGACTTTAAAACCAAGAATTTGTACATCAGGGATATAGTAGAATCTTAAAGGTCTGTACAAGCTCCTCTCTGGAGCGCCATAATATACATACAGCTGCAATCACGCTCGCGAGCACAAGTTTCTGTGACCGATGTTCGGACTTAGTACAGCAGGTGACAAATACAAGGACGAACAAGGCTCCAGTTTGTCACAGTTTAGCTATCCGCATTCTGACAAGGAAGCTTTCCTGCAATCTAGTTTGCAGCTACCTTTGTAAACGTGACGAATGTCAAGTTCTGGTCCACTAAACTGAGACAAACTCTAAGTGGGTTTATTTAGTCTTTTAAGGGAACTTTACTTTACACTGTATAACATTTGTCTTAAAGTATTTGGTAAATTGAGAAAAATGGCAAACCATTGGGAAAACTGGCAAACCGGACACCTTTATTACTGACAGGATCACGTAGCATTGAAACCAAGAGCGATTTAATAAGATGTAGACACAGGCAGTTCGCAGTAATTAGAAGGCCGTCGTGTCAAATGATTAAAAAATCTTTGTTACCTCAGACGTTAATCTTACCTATACACTGTATACACTTAAATTATTACTTATGGTTATGATGTAACGTTTATTTTTAAAAAGTGACAGAAAAAAAACAAGTGGGCTGTAAGTAAACGTGTTCAAAGCTTCAAAACTACATACTTTATCGTGAACCGCCTGTACACAGTGGTTTAACGCGGAAGAAGTTGACTGCTACGTTTCAGTAAAGTGTGTACTTGCTCGACTTTCTTCGTTCGTAATTGGCACGTTCCCATTTGACTGGGCAAATCGGAATTCTCATTCACACATCAACCTGTATGGAGCAATCTTTAATTCGTCTGTATACCATTAAATAGTGCAGACATAAACAATTCGCCGGAAGCTACAATATTTTGAAAATTACGTTGGTAGAAACTTGTTTTAGCGATTATCTATTTGCTGTCAGACACCCTGATTTGTATAACTTCAGTAAATTTGAGGATGCTAAATGTTGTGTGTTCTACTGCATGTTTGATAGAATGTGACTTGATCACTTTGGTTCTCAACTAGACCTGAGATGTTCATTCCACCACCGTATGTACTTTTAAAATTTGTTTTTCATTGTGATTAACGTTACATAATGCAAACGGTAGTTGCCATTAGCACTGTTAGAATTTACTTATTTGTACAAAACAGAGCATATGGAAGTAACTCGCATTGCACTGCCCCAATTAATCACGCCGTTGAATACAGAGGTATTTGGCGCGTAACATTTATTGTATTACTTATTGCAGTTCCTCTTTTTACAGGGGTCGTATGCAATGACAAAAATTATTTTCGAACTACTTTTTTTTTAAGTTCGAAGTTCATGTTTGACGGCCATGTGAATATTTTACTCTGTCATTTAAAATTAATAAATATGAGTAAACATGAACGTTTGGAAGTGATAGTAAATGCCATGGTCGTCCCGTTAATAATCCTAGAGCAGTAAACAGCTGAAATAAATGGCATAAGTTGTTACGACGTAACCATAATGTAAATGTGAACTAGTAAGGAAGATTGGTGGTGGCGTCATACACAAGCCTCAGCTTCCAGGAGCGAATGTCTGAGCTAGCTTTCAGGAAGGACGTGGCGCGTGAGCAGTTGCGACCGCAAACATGGACGCTCATGGACGCTGAACGATTCTGAAGCGTCGTAAGATCATTTTAGAGTTTACTACTGAAACTTATTTAAGTTGGGGCCCCACATGCATTTCAAATTATTATTTGGACTTTGTCAGACACTTTTGTTTGAAATGTAATTGTTATACAAGATATAGTTATGTAGTGTTCAAGTATTTCGCCTCAGTTTGTCTCAGTGTCTTACGTTCACATCTGCAGTTCTGCTTCATAGTTACTGATTGGATGTTTTAAACCTCGCGTGTCTTGTGGTTCCACCCGTAAATCAGAGACGTGTTGTGTTACAATAAGCTTATTGTAATTGGCACAGTCAAATGAGAGATGCCACTTCACAAAGACACGCTGCCAATAACCGCGAAGCACAGCTACAGATGTGCACGTAAGGCACTAAAACAAATTGGGAAAAATTATTTTTACCTATAGTTCGTGGCCCTATAAATATATAACAAGTTGGGACACATTTATTTCGGGAAAATGAACTGTTTGCTAGGGATTTATTACAGCATGACCGTATCTGACGTTATTATTTCATTATTGGCATGTCACATCTGACTGGGCCAAGCATAACTCTGGTGTGCTGCTAATGAATATTAAGTGATTTGTCTTTAAACAACTACATTACTAACCATCTTCAAGTCATACAATCTGCAGGCTGCTACACTGCTTTACAAACTATAAAATTCCTACTACATTTAATAATAAGCAATAATTCGATATATTTTCAGGCAATATTTATGTAACAAATTATGTGCAGTGTAAATTAGTTATTTTAACAAATCAGCAACAAATTTTGTTCTGCAGAAGACCTTATGTGTAACAGGGTGCGGAAGTTGATTTTGCTTCACACGAAATTTACTGTTTGCTTACATTTGCCCAATGTGCTATAAGCCTTAAACGAAATTTTGACAACTAAAACATTCGACATTCGTCATTAAGTACCTAACTTAGATATATTTTAACCATTATTTAAAATGATTTTTTCTTGTAAGAGTAGAAAAATTATTTATATCTGTTTTGTGGATCAGGTTCCAATACTATTTACAGTAGACGTTCGGGCACTTTTAGAAGGGTTCTCAGCGGTCGACGCGAAATTATTCGAAATTCTAATTTGTTATCTCGTGGTTCGGAGTCCACATTGATTAGTACAGCTCGTATGTTGTCTTTGCGGTGCAACTGTCAGACTTAAAAAACAACTTTGAATTTAATGACCTACTTTTAGTCTTCCTATTCTTACCATACCAACTTCAGGGCTGAAATCGTTTTAATGGACTTCAATTAGAGAATTATAACTGAAGTTTTGGGAGGGATTAGTTTGTCGCAAAACACACACAGAATATATAATACTACCTTTATATTGATATTTTTTATAGTCGCGTGTGCTGCTGATAGCAACGTTAATGCACTGAATTAGTATGTATCATGAGTTCTAACAGAGGCCTGCGAACATTCTTATAGATGAACAGATGAACATCCGCCTTCTTTACCGATGCAATTTTTTTTAGTAATTACTTAATTTTTAAAATTTTCTAGTAAAAAAATGTACACTTCAATGAACTGTCAGCATACACTGGAGACAACATTGTATTCATTCTCCGCTGTTAACTGAACGTAGAACTGGTCACCAGGTAATTCCTTGATCGTTTTATTCAAGCCTAATGTGTACGTTGTCATGAACCGTTACGAGATATGTACGAGTAAATTTATGTTAATAATTTTATCTCGTCCATACAGCAGTCCTTGTCACATATAAGATAGGACCGTTTTAGTTGTTATATTGTTTCCGTCATTCATAACACAGTGTTTAAGTCATTTTATATAAAATGTGTAAGTTTAAATAAATAAAAATCACCTCACATTACGTGCTCCATTAAATGAATATTATAAATTATACAGTAGACTCGCTATAGTCCGGCCTTCGATGGTCCGGCTGTCAGGGTAACACGCCCTCACATTCGAAACTAAAATAATAATTTGGTGTTCGTGCATTAAAATACAGTACAGTCATACATCTTGAGGTAATGAATGTTGCATTAGAAGATTTATTTTGGATATCATTGTTGAATCATTCCTCAAACGTATAAAAAAAGCTAGGGTCCACTAATAATTTTGTTTACAGTAATTTTAATATTTGGTCTTTGTACAGATGTTTCGGCCACAAAAATTTTACTTAGACGCATGCTTACGTAAAACGATGTTTTTAAAGAAAGTTACTAATATTCCTTACGTAAGCATAGGAAACATTGTGACGGATAAGTTTTAAGAAGTTTTCCTAGCTAAGTGTTTCTCTCGTAGCATGCATAATGGAAATCCGCCTACATTTTGCCAACAAATATTAACATATATATTTTTTAACATGTTAAAAATTAAAATCAATGGAATTTTGCAGTTTTACACATTTTAAACATTTTTCTTTCACATGCAATTTAAATTGTACCTTTTCGACAACTTTTATAGTTTCGGTACAAGTTTTTAACGAGCTCTGCACAGTGCACAGTGCAGTGGTCCTGTGTTATTTAACCTCAAAGGCGTTTTTTTAACAATTATAAATAATTTTTTTATGTTAATGTTAACTTACTATAATATAGAGTATATTAATTAAACCATAAAAATGGTTAAGTGTCCCAAAGCGACAATAACCTTTACGAAATTTCATTTGGAATATAATTTGTTTGAAAGAGTTTATTGATACATTGATAATTAGTTGCTTCAACAATTTAACTCTATGGTTTGTAGTGTAATGTTTAACATTTAAGTAATGCAAGTCAGATCGCAATACGAAATTGACATGTTAGGTTACATTTTAGAAACAAAATTACCACCTTATATAAAAAAAAAGTATGAAGGAAGTATCCTCAGAACTTGCCAAATGAAGTGAAGGTATGTGGAACAGTGTTGACCCACGTGGTTTTTTTTTCCAGTGTTCATTGTCGTAGATGATATGTGTGTGTTGGTGTGCGGCAGGCGAGCGGCCGTTCAAGTGCGACGCGGCGCAATGCGGCAAGACGTTCACAAGGAATGAGGAACTGACGCGGCACAAGAGGATCCACTCGGGACTCCGGCCGTACCCGTGCTCCTCCTGCGGCAAGCGCTTCGGCCGCAAGGACCACCTGAAGAAGCACGCGAGGACGCACCAGCCGCCCCCGCCACCGCCGCTGCCGCCCTTGGCGCTCTACCCCTACCCCTACGTCTACGGGTACTGACCTCACAACCATTCACCGTGAGTGTTGTCATTGTACAGTACATGTTGTAGATAAGAGATTTTAACTCGGACCCCTGGTGCGAGCAACGATAGGGATTTATTTACGTGTCCAATTATTAAAGGCACGATTTCAATTATTAAAGGCACGATTATTTCACGTATTCATCTGGTAGCAGCCTAATTTATACTTCTCAGTTCTATACACGACAACCGTGCATGCAAGTACCACGTGATTTCACCATGAGTTATTTCCTTAATTATTACTGGTTTGCAGCCGTCAAATGTGTATCAAAACAACTGTTGTCCGATCACAGTAATGACAGTGAAGTATACGTTGTTGACGTTCAACCTGACCTAGAATCAATACGCGAAATAATCATGCCTCTATCAAATATTAGTAGAGACAAGATTATTTCGCCTGTTGATTCTAGTTCAAGTTGAATGCCAACACTGTACACTTCACTACTCCTTCTGTGATTAGACGACACCTGTTTTAACACATCTTTGACGACTGAAAGCCAGTGATAAATAAGGAAACAAGTCGTGGTGGTAACACGTGTTACGGTTAGAAGCCAATGGATATTTGACTTTGGCCAGTGCGTGTATAGGTCTGAGAAGTCTACGCTGTTGCCAGATTAATACTCGAAATACTTGTGCCTCTAATTATTAGGGACTGGAAAAATGCGCGGGTTCACTGACGTGTAGGCTAGCCTCCAAGAACATATGCGTACTACTCAAGCAGACAACATCAGTTTGTTGGCTGCTCGCTGACACAGTGATATGGGCCTGCATTTAGTTACATTGTTGTTATTGGCTCATCAACTTCAAGGTGGTGTCAGATAAGTCAACGGCCAATTGTAAAAGTAGCACGAACTTACAGTTGCTGGAATTATAGCTTGTGTCTGAAAGAAAACGCGGCTTTTTTCAAGTCTATGTCAATTATAATTGCAAGGACTCACTCGCCTTTCAATATATCTTTCAGATAAAAATCTATTGCTGCCCAGAGATAAGGAAAATATTGCTACAAGAAAAAAAATTTCGATCTTTTTAGAATGAAAATACTTATTTATAGTTAATTTTCATGTTATTGGAAAAGGAGCACAGGCCTAAATATCATATAGCAATGTACGGGACACGCCAAGATGAACAAAAAGACCAATTGTAGCATACACGCAGGATCAACAGGTACTGAGCGTCACTTAATATTATTTAGCATGCCATTCCTCATCGCTAGGGCTGGGAATATTTCGCGAGTTCAACGACCAACATGCTAGAATCCATTATCCTGTGTAGGTATACCGAAGCCCTATCATGTGTGTGTCCGTTACCTGCTATTTATTCAGACAGCAGACAATGAACAAACAGACGGGGATTGATTATGCATAGGACATTGGATTCTAACATGCTAGGTCATTGAGCTCGCGAATTTTTCTTAGCCCTACTTATCCCTCTCCCCCTGCAAGGCAGGTAGCGTCCTTAAGAGCCCGTGCCACTTATTATGTTGAATTTTTCTTAATTTATTTCTGATTAAAATCTTGGCAACATTGAACTAAACCTTTTTTCAATAGGTACGTAGCTAATTACTTGACCTTTCAGTACTTAATCCAATAAAGCGCACCTAATAGTAAAATTTTATGTTTCTCTAAAGAAACATTGCCGGTTATTCGTCATAGCATTCATTTATTAAACAAAAAACGAATATTATTAACAAAAGAGGTGAGGCAGCCTTTTAAGAGGGATCAGTATCAGCCATCTTCGAATTCTTTAGTTTCCTCTGTAAGTTTGAAACAATAATATTAATGTAAATATTTAGCCTGACATCGCACAAGTACGAATGTTTGCTTCTTCACTGTTTTTCTTTGTTTTCGAATAATAACCTTCCGGCGGAAGCAGGAAGTTTTTCCTTTAGGATGAATGGTCACAGATGTAGTATTAGTACACAAATGCCAACTGCATGCAATGTACGTAGCTATGCCCTCTGCCTACAAAAATTCCTGGGTAAACAGCGTGTACTGACCCCCTTGAAGACAGCGTTCTGTATGGACGAATTTTGTGCACCCGGAGCCTAGAAGAGCAGAAGCGCTAGAGACGAACAGTACACGTATCACGCCTCACCCTAGTCTCTAGGCACGTCACTGAAATGGTGTGCAGACATTTCGCCAACTCGCCTCTATGAGATATTCAGTGGTCACCCTATCATTTTATGGCGCAATGTTAAAGATAAAGGCGTATCGTAAAAACGTACACCTTTTTTTAAGCTACTGAACCGACGTTTTCATCCTTTGAAAGATACGAAAATACATTTTCGCTATTTTCAGCCCTTAGAAAACCAACTTTAAATATTACTGGAGAATATGAAATAGGTAGGGTATACATAAGTATGCTGTTCTTTGAATGGTATTCCTAAATAGAGATCACTCATGCGCGGTGGACAGTTTTCGAATAAGCTCCTATCGCTCGGTAGCCACTTCAAGGGTCATGGGGATATTTTCACGTTGGTACAAAAAACTCAACTTTTTTTTTAACGAAATGTTTCGAAAAAATTCAAGACTAAGAACAGTTATACTCTGCACATTTATGTGTAAGGATTTTTCAAATTATTACACCATTCGTTCGCAAAAATATATATTTATTTTTTGCTTGATTTTGGCAAATTTTCATAACAAAATTAATAAAACTTTAGATGCACAAAATTAAAAAGATATGAGGTTTATTGCTACTAAAAAAGGTACAAATGATGATGTATATGTGATAAAACAATGAAGGGATTCTTCGTTATGAAAATTACCTTGTGTAAAGGAAATATTTTCAAAGTCACTGTAAAACTACCGGGCGTGGGTTTTCAACGCTACCGACGAATGCCATCGTTCGGTATGATTTTCAAAATCCACAATACAAATATCCTGATCGTCTCCGCCGGTAATCAAGTCCTAAGCGCCTTGGTGAGATGCGAGCGCCCTAGCCACCGTGCGGTGTGCAGATCTTCGGCCGACACAAGTATATTCACAAACTAATCTACGTGCTACTTTTACAATTGGCCGTTGATTTATTTGACACCGCCTTTAAGTCGACGAGTCAGTAATAACAATGTAACTAAATGCGGGCCCATTTCACTGTGTCAGCGAGGAGCCAACAAACATAGATGCTGTCTACTGGAGTACACATATGTTCTTGGAGACTAGCCTACACGTCAATGAACACGCGCTCTTTTTCCTGTCTCTATATATAACTATTTATCCCATCTATAGATTGGTTATTTTTATCTGCAGATTACTATCTCATATTTCATTTTCAAAATGTTTAATTTGTTTATAATTTTTGTAGGTAACATTTAATTAGCTTTTAAGGTTATTAAAAATAATAATGCTTTATTAAGTAAATTATTAGATAGGACTAATTAATTTTCGATACTTATATCACGTTAATTTGGAATTTTAATACATTTTTTCCATTGTCGTTATAAAATTCCCTTTTTTAACTATGAACAAATAAATAGGACCATGAACTTTTTGAGAAAATAATTTTTCCCCAGTTAGTTTCAGTGTCTTTCTTGCACGTATATAGTTCACTTCATGGTCAGTGATTGGGTGTTTTAACTGGCACATTTCTTGAGGTTCTACCCGCATATGACAGACGTGTGATGTTGCAGTAACCTTATTGTGATTGGCGCAGTCAAATGAGTGACGATACTTCACAACGACACGCCGCCAATAACAATGAAGCATAACCGCAGACGTTCACGTAGGGAACTGAAACAAACTGGGGCAAAATTCTTTGAGCGAAATGATCATGACCCTACATACAAATAATTTTATTTACTCGAGACCGAAAATATAGACGGGTACAACAATCCTTTATCTCAAATATGATGACATAAAATGATAAGGTCATCGCTGAATGCCTCATAGAGACGAGATATCGGCGAGAAGAATGCACGTAAGGCCATTGACATTCGTCTACGAGTCTAGGTTGAGGCGTGTTTCGCCGTAGTTCTCCACATTTGTTGGAATCTATCGAGCAAAATACTTCCACTCAGGCGGTAACCTTTTAAGCGCTGACTAAAATCTTTCCACTCCTCTCTAGAATAAGTCGAGGATTATTATTGTAATACATGAAAGGTCGACATGTCTGGCTGAAAGTTGCTACGGAACTGGAACTAGCCGTCCTTACAGTCTACCAGTATATTCCTCGCTGTGTTTTAAAATCGTTAACACAAGGTCGGACATGTCGTTTTCAGATAAGTCACGTGAAGTAAGGAAGGCTCCGGAATATTATCGAACAGTGGATTCTCACAGACAGTAAATCCCACAGTAGTCAATACTTTTCAGGAATAGCACAGAAATACATCTGCTCTGCGTGTAGACAGTTGCTGAAATAACAATTGTTCACACACTGGCCAAGTTGCAAACAAATTATGTATATACACACATACACACACACACCTACATATATATAGAATATATATATATATATATATATATATATATATATATATATATATATATATACATATATATATAGAGAGAGAAATATATATTCGTAAAAATCATATGTAATGAATGACATGCACTTATGTTGAATCTAATGACAAAATTACACAATTTTAGCTGTATGTTCGCAGTTATAATTTAATGGCCCGAGACACGCTGTGACAGTAAATTGTAGTGTTCTTACAGGATAATGCATTTAATTTATCGGGCCATTGTAGTTGTCATTGTAATTAAACGGTTATTGTATAGCAGTATAATTTTAAGCAGTATATATAAGCGTCACAGATTACGTATTTCTTCACTCAAAATCTTACCCGAAAGGTAATTCCGCAGATTATTTTTGTTACCATTACCAAAAGTGTTTATGACACACAATTGTAACTGGCCATTTTTAGTTCTCTTTCATTTTCAAAATGTTGTCTTCGTGTCCTTGTAGGCCTATACATTATGTCAGTACACGTGCACATGCGAGTAGATCTTGCCTCCTGCAGGCACTGTAACTTATTAAATTCCAATGTTATAGTGGCTTTCTTAGGTTCAGTTTGTTGTACTGAAAGCTAGAATTTGACCTAATGCTGGAATTGTCTGCGCGTGTCCTGTGAGGGTGCTCTAATCGTTCGCTTGACAACAGAAAATCTTAACTCCTCGACTACAACTCTCCAGATTATTATTATCATGCGTCCTTTCCTGTTCAAGTTTGTATTCCGTACTTCTGACGCAAAATAATAGACATTCAGTTTGTTATAGTAAAGCATAATTGGTTTAAGTTAAGTATTTCTCTAAGACAGATAAAAAAAATACTACGCAATAGATGACTATTTTAATGTTTTGCCTTTATTAATTTTGGAAGACCTGAATACAAGTATTCAGCCTAATGATTCTTTGCGACATTTTGTGTGAGCAAATTTGAAGTGGGCTTTTGACTATACCTTTCTCAAAAACTATATTATAATCATAAATTCAAGGAACTAAGTTTTTTAAGCCATTAAAACAGTTATTATTTAAATCAAAGCATAGCAAGCGGAGTTTTGTCATTGACTTATTTATCCGACATATTTATAAAGCAGAATTTGAAAACTAAAATAAGATGTACAGAACAGATGAAGCAGGGACGTTAAAACTTATGAATTTCAAATTAATATCACAAAAATACACAAAAAATAATTTATAATTTGTTTGTATTGGCTCTCAGTCACGGATAACATAACGCGGCAGTAAAATAACGTAGGGATAGTTTTAGGCTGTAATTACCATTGTTAAATTCTTCTACGCCAAAATATTCAAAAATTTTGTTGCAAGAGCTGGCTTTATGGTATTCGCTACTGCTGTATTTATGTAGCATTCGAAAGACTTGCCGCTTGCTCTGATTAATAAAAGTAATTATGTATGACATGCGCGCTGTGTCCCTGAATATTTACATTAGTGCCGATGTGTCTTTTAGCTAGAGTAGTAGTATTTCCGTTTTTTTTTTTATTTTAATAAAATAGGAAACGTTATTTTAGCCTTCACAGATACCAAATAAGATTAAATATCAAATAAGATATTTTTCTAATAAAAAAAGAAATTAAACGCAATTAAAATTAACGAGTTATACATTGTAAAAAGTATAGCCTATTCTTCGTAACACCTTCAAATAAGTTGTCAATTTAGTGATATTCAAACTCATAATGAAAAATTATTTTTAACTTCATATATCTTTACGAAACTATGCATGCTTGTCTTCATAACTTTTGTCTAGTTTTATAATCATTTTTGTAAATGTACCTTGACACAAATTTTAGCTAAAGATGTCGTAACCGAAGAAAATATTATTAAACTTAAAATTTGCAATGTTCGTTAATTATATAAACCTATTATAAATGCCAAAGTTTTAAGTATATCGCAAAGTTGACTTTATTCAATAATTTTTAGAAACCAATACTGTTTTAGGTTTGCCGCGGGAAATAAATTCCTGTAACGTAAGCATTTCTATGGTTTTTGAAGAAATTTTTTTATAAAGAATCTAGTAGTTAGTTAACATACTGTACCTATAACACACTTATTAACTGGTATACGACTCTGAAGGTCTTAAGTTCCCACTTAATTTCGGTTACTTTGTATTCACTATATATTAACCGTTTCAATTAAAGTCAGTTACCGTTGCCGTTGTGATTGACAAAGTCTGTGAAAAGTAATGAGTTGACTCGTTGTCTTTAAGTAGGTGACTATAACTGCACTTACTAGTTAACTTCGAAATTGTAATGTTTCTGCTGCAGCTGCCATACATTGAAGTCAAGATGGCGGCGGAAACGAGTGGCGGACAAGGGGTGTATGAGAAATCCACCCTCCGTGGTGTCGGCAGGGGAGGGGGAAATGTGAGAGTAGTTACCCCTGCATATGTATAGCGGTGGGAGGGGAAACATTTACCACCCTGTGTTGAGGGAAGGGCTGCTTGATTAATGGTCGCACAGACTAGCAAGAAGGGGTACCAGCCCTTGTCCACCATCTTGTAGACTAATATTTGGTTATGCTGCGGCAGTTTTTATTGCTGATTCCAGCGGTGATACGGGAGTGCATTGTACATTTGTACGACTAACAAATTATAGTCTTTGCTCGTATAAAATTTACTCGTATAACTTAGTAGCACATGTAAAAATGCAATTTAAATTAAAACAGCAAATACTCCATTAAATTGTGTGCGTGTGTGTGTGCACACACACATAATCATACACATTCATCGGTTTATAAAGCTAGTCTTACATCTCACTCTATTAAATTCTTTCCTATTGATTGTCAGACTGCAATATGTATTTTCTATTCCAAGGTAAACGTAATTCCAAGTCATTTTCAAACAAACGTCTTAAGCAAATTTTTAAAGACGCGTTATTATTTACATGGCCATTGCAAGGCTGTGTAATTCTTATTTTGACATTTTCCAAATCATATCCGAATTTAATATATAACTAGAGTAATATATCTCAAATAAAATTGCTATAGTTAACCAAACATACGAGAAGAGCTTCAGTGTTGTTTTGATAAGGTGTCCTATTATTTCAACACTTCTGACAGTAAACGACATGATGTTTAAGTTTATTAAGTCGCTGTAAGCATTTTACACCGAAGGGTCAATGTTTTTGTCAGCAATTACTAAGATTTACACATGTGCTTCTTAGTGTAGAATGTTCTGTAAAATTGCCATACCAACAATGAGCATTTGAGGATATTACATTTTAAATTTCATGTGAAAAACTAAACAAATATTCAAAAAGATTAGACATATAACAAAAGTTATAATAAATTGTATTTCTTTTCAGTGAGTCCAACTTTTTTTCTTCATAAAGCTATAATTCGCTGCAAACAAGTTACAGGGTGTATTGTTTTGATATGTTATTTGTGCATTTTATTATAAGAAAAGTGAAAGTGTTATTAAAGGGTTTTTAAATTTACTATGTGTTTTATGGGATTCACGCCCTTGCCGGAAAGTCTCTCAAAGTGTTTCTTATAAATACAAAAGAGAGGGAGAAGAAGGGACGGAAAGCAAGCGTGGGAATGGAATATTCATGACTATTTTACTTTTATTTTTATCTTCGTTTTCATTTCCACAACCTGTTCCCAATTGGAGAAACATTAATTCTTAAATGTATCAACAGTTAGATTTAAATATTTTCTGTCATTGCTGTT
The DNA here is from genome assembly GCA_003012365.1 of Medauroidea extradentata. Taxonomy (NCBI): domain Eukaryota; kingdom Metazoa; phylum Arthropoda; class Insecta; order Phasmatodea; family Phasmatidae; genus Medauroidea; species Medauroidea extradentata. The sequence continues at coordinate 105,881 of PNEQ01081885.1, read as the reverse complement.
TCAGCGAGGCTTATTAGAGTTGTGACTAGATTCAGTTTCTTGGACGTACTCCATTGCAAAATTGAACGACTGTCAAAGAAAAACTAAACAAATAAAAGAAACCATAAAATAATCAGAGTATGCTTAGTCAGCAAGATACAAACACAACATGAAATTCCAAGATGGAATCGGGTCAAATAAAATCAAGGAACAAATGGATAATAAATGCAATTAATGACAAATAAAATAAAAACCAAATAACATGCGACACAACGATGAGACGAAACAACAAACACAGTAGGTATCATACACGAACAGAAAAATAACAAAAGAACACAACAAGTAGACGAGACAAAACGCAACAGATATCAGACATATACAGACAAGGCAAACGACACAATGAAGAGACGAAACAAAACACAGTAGTTTTCCAGACAGACAGTGTTACGACATTTCGGGAACACACGTGTGTCTACCTGATGACGGGAACAGATTCCAGTTACCGAAACGTCGTAACACTGTCTGTCTGGAAAACTACTGTGTTTTGTTTCGTCTCTTCATTGTGTCGTTTGTCTTGTCTGTATATGTCTGATATCTGTTGCGTTTTGTCTCGTCTACTTGTTGTGTTCTTTTGTTATTTTTCTGTTCGTGTATGATACCTACTGTGTTTGTTGTTTTGTCTCATCGTTGTGTCGCATGTTATTTGGTTTTTATTTTATTTGTCATTAATTGAATTTATTATCTATTTGTTCCTTGTTTTTATTTGACCCGATTCCATCTTGGAATTTCATGTTGTGTTTGTATCTTGCTGACTAAGCATAGTCTGCTTATTTTATGGTTTCTTTTATTTGTTTAGTTTTTCTTTGACAGTCGTTCAATTTTGCAATGGAGTACGTCCAAGAAACTGAATCTAGTCATGAACTCCCATTGCACAGTTCTTTCAAAGATCTTATTACAGTTGTGTTTCCTAATTGATGTTATTTATCTATAATATTTTGTTATAGATGTGTCTCTGTATAAATTACTCATAGAATGTTGGTGTGTATGAACGGAACAAACTTCTGGTACATTATTTCTATAGATAGAAACTATCTGGTGTATTTTATAATAGGCCTAATCTTAAGAATTGCGGTGTTTCGTCATATTGAAACATGTATACTACTTAGAGCTTAAATTAAACGTCTCACGTGCAAAACAGTTATGTAATTTTGATTTGATAATAAAAATGCTTACATTCGACTTAAATGAAATACCGTAGTTAATTTTACGGAGTTTTGCAGACAAGTAAGTTAAATATAATGTAATATTTAAGGACATAATGTTGTTAACCATAGCTTGACTAACTTTTTAACAACAGGCGAAAAAAGATGTCGACAGTCTTTAACAAACGAGTAATAAAAAAAAATGACATTTGTAAAAAGTTACATTAAAGTTTGTAAATCCGAACAAATAAAAAATACGCACGCACGCACACACCTCATATGCACACGCAAAAACCAACAAACTTACGAATCCACATTTCAGAACTCTAATAAAAACCAACCTTTCCTATTGTACAAGAACAAGATATGAAATAACGCAAGACACAGTCAGTGACCAAATATCTAGCCCTAATGAGTGTAATTCTATCTTCAATTACTGTCTAGTGCAAGCTTGTGCCTGCTGTAATTATTGCATGACGTCGGAACCCTCCTTAGTTCAGTATAGGCTGTTTTTAATGTGATAGACATACACAAGTACGTAAAACATACGCATCCCGCCGTGCATTTCAAGAAAGTCACATAAAACTAACACAAAACGTGTGACCTGTGTGTTAAAACTACCATACTTGTCTTCATGCATGTGGGTTTATTTTGCTAGTTCTGTAGGTAATTCGTACAAATCTAAAAAAAAAAAATCACAGTATGTAACATCATCACATCGATGAAAGGTTGAGTTAACTCACTTTGTAAGTTAAAATGTTTAAGTAGTCCTGAATGAACGAAAACAGCACCGCACAAATAATAACAGTAGTTAACTAGTTAAATAATCTGGCATGAAAAATGAAACAAAATTAATGTTTTAGCAGTAAACGGACATAATTTCTCAAATCAAATAAATTGGCGTCACTTGCACTTGATTACGAGATACTGCAGAGTGCAGAATTCACAGGGGGAAAAACGCAAATCTAAGAAACGTTTTTGAAAAAAAAAAAGTATTTAATTCCAGACAAAAATCTGTAAAGATTTGAATGAAAATATTGAATATTTTAAATTCATAGTGTGTGCCTAAATTTCACCTGATGCTGCCGATATGAGTGCTTCGCAGTATTGGCAATGAATGATTTAACTTAGGACGAACATTATAATTAACATTAATTTAGGCTCCGCAATAAAGATACTGGTTTTGACCATCCTTTGTAAAAACGTGACCTTCGTAACTAACGTTGGCTAAGCCAGTGTAACTAGGTTCTTTTTGTCAAGGTTATTTATTATATCAGACATAGTTTTGAGAAAATCAGGAGTTTGTATGCGTTGAATTTTGTTACTTAAGTTATGCAACACTGGTTGTTTACTATGTTTTTATTCATCAGAAACACGTTAAATAAAAGACAAAATGCGTACCCGAATTGAAGACCACTAATTTTGCGATAACATTTTTTAAACGTAATATATAGAAGGTAGCTATCGTAAAAAACATTCGTATAGTTTTGTTTAAAACTGTTTTTAATATATTTACTTTTCTTTCAAGATTAAACACTATGGTTTTAGTTAAACATTTAATAAAGGAAATGTTTTAAAACGACTAATTTGCCGAAAACATAATTTCGTGTCTTGGAAAAATAATAAGACATCATTGTAACAATATTTTCAGCAAACCTGGGAGACACTTACCTGCTCTCGTTTAGGCTTGAAAAAAAAAAAATATTGCAAATTAAGTTGAAGTAAGGGATTATAGCCACATTAAAAGTCATGCAAAAGGTAACATTTTTAAAATGAAAATTATTTTTTAAGTATGTCACAGAGCATGCATCCATAAAAGGAAACTTTGCAATGTTGTGAGACAAGCGTGAGACGTAACAATTAGTTGTCAAACTCACACACACTATATTTCTCTCCCTCCCCCTCCCTCGTCACTGTATTCATCTGCCTTTATATATTTTATATTAGGAAATTACAATTTTTTATCTCTGTACTTATATGTGAAAGTAAGAAGTTTTGAATGGTTGTGAGACTTAATGTTCAGTCCTCTTTGAAAAATCCAGTTATAAATTTCTTCTTTCTCCCTATCCAAAGTCTACGGTTCCGTTACACAGTCCAACCTCTCCCTTAGGTTCATAAGGGTTTGGGTTCATATCCCGAGTAAGCCATGCGTATGTGAAATGTCTTTAAAAAGCAAGTTTATTTAAAGGTGCTGCCTATCTCGGCGCCACGATGAGAACAATGATAGGAAATTACATGTTAAATTATATTACGTGGTGTTCAGTACCTGTCGATCCTACATATATTCCACCACTGACATTTTTGAAGCGATAACATGAAATTTGACCAAGCCACACCCAACCTAATATAATTAAACATGTGATTCCCTATAATTTTGCGACAGAGCTCCGAAGTAGGCAGCACCCTTAATTTGAAAGGTCGTTCTTCTATTGTATCGTCACTAATATAGTAAAATTGTTGGTGTTGAATGAGGCAATAAGTTATTTTAATGATCTTGGATTTGCTATTTGTACATAATATCAAAATTTTGTTCCAGGGCGAAGAATGGACTGTTCAAGAAGACTGTTTTTCGGTGCAGGGTATATTATATTGTGCGCAATGACGTTTACAAACAATAATTGTGATATTCAAGACCAAAATGATTACGACCCTAGAAAAACATCTATATTGACGCATCAACCAATGTTCTGAAGAGAGTAGTAAATTGCAGTACTTGAAATAGTTTCATGAGGGGGAATAATTATCGACGTCTTGGATTAATATAGTTCTGCTATTATTTCCTTCTGGTTTTACATTTCACTACAATTTGACGTAGATTATGACATAGTTGACAGTTCAAATATAATATTTAATTAAGTAATTTAACTAACTCGGCTTGTCGTATTGCCGAAAGGCCAATTTTTAAATGCACTTTTTGGGAATCCCGTAAGCCAAATTAATGAAAGGATTTCACAAATGCTATTGAAACCTTGTGTATTAAATGTTATCTGAAATAATAGTTATAGCCCAGAGAAAATTAATTCAAGATGGCGATGAATTTACCACTTTAACCACTCTGAAAATACGACAGCGAGTGAACTACCTCAGTTTGCTTCTATTTTCATCTTCGGCAAAACACTCAGCACAGTTACATTCCGGTGAAGATAAGACGGACAATTATTGTGCTGCGTGGTCTGAACCGCTATCTAGTTTTCTTATTCGTGTTGTGTTGGTAAGACAGTCTGAGACAACGCTGAACGATAGCAACGTCTGATGGGAAATAAGGGACCAATCTTACAACGTAGTTAAAAGTATGGAAGATATTTCAGTGCCTTCTTTATCATTCAAAAGGTGCCTAAGATATACAGAACTAAACATTACCATTTGCGTTATTTAGTCTTCTGATACGAGGAAAATGTTTAGTCTCGTACAAAATACTAAAATTGTTCCTTTAATCAGTGTTTTGTACTGAATTTGTAAGCTCTTAATCTTCCCCTATGGTACATACATATGTATCAATAAAATATCAGTGTATTTTAATAAACTTAATTAATTGTAATTGTTAAATAAAATATAACTGAAAAAATAGCTAGTCAAAAGAAACTTGTGACCGTACAGCAATGTTACAACTTTATTCAAATGCATGAGTCTTATCGGATTTTACGGCATTGTTTACGGCATTTTAACTCGTGTTACCAATAACTTCTTTTCTTCGTTAAACACTTAACTTAAAGTCCAGTTTGCCTGTGTTACGAATTATTCAGTACTTTTCACGTCATTAAACATATGATACTTAACTTACCCACAAAAACTATATATAAAAAAATGGTATTTAAATGGTTTACAAAACTTCACATTTAATCATACAATTTATTAGTTCGAAGATAACAGTATAAAAACAGCAATAATATTTTTTATTGTAACACAAGCTTCAAACTAAATTGTTCGTGTGCCTCAGTATTTGATACAAGCTACGTGCTGATTCGTTCCTCACATTTGCACTGTGATTCACTTAGCTCAAGTTGTACATGATACCTTAAGAAAATTGAGTATTTGTATTTGGAATATTCTGTACTTGTTTTTGGAATACTCAGTTCGTAAATGAGCTGAAAGATGATACTTTACAGTTATCAAACCGTTTTAATCATTAATGTACTACTATTTTAAAACATGAAAAGTCTAATTTATTTGTTTGGCTAAATTTCTTATTTTTAATTTATTTTAAATGGTATTCAGTCGCATAATTTCAAACCACACACAATTTTTTTACTTGACACTTAAGGGAACCGGTATTTATTTGTGTATAAACTTGAGTAAATAGTGACAGCAACAACGTGTTCTCGAAAAGACTGAAATATTTGTATATTTTGTGTGATATTTATTGTACATAATTGATTCTTATTTGTAAAGATTTATACTGTTTGCTAACTTTCCTAATGCAGTTATAAATCTTTAAATATAGCCTACTGGTGAGATTTTGTGAAGTATGTAAAATTTTGTACAAAATATATTCAGTATTTTGTGATATTTTGTTCTAAGTAAAGCTTATTACATACGTGCGTGTTATTTTTTACTACCATCATCCTGCGTCCAGTGGAAAAGTAGGTATGGTAAAATTTGTGGTACGAATTTTATAACTGCAAGCATTGATACGAGAAAATAATTTATTTAATTAATTTTAAAATACTTTAATACAATAAGCATGGCATTAGAAGCTCCAATATGTGTGACAGTATATGTTTTAATCTCAATTATTGTATACATCATTATATGCAGGTTTATAATATGTTTCGTTCAAATTAAATTTAATGTAACTGAACAGCGTCCAATAATTAATAGCTTTTAGCGAGAGCAGACATTTGAAACTATTTACTCGTAAAATGTTCAGAAGGTAACAGCTACTGATACACACTTCAGGATTTTCTGATTAGTAAATACGCGCAGCTAGACTGTCAACTGTACTCATTTTCTCAGTTTATTTGTTTTGTCGAAACTGCGAAAATTAAATAGCGGGATTTACTAGTACATGGGAGAGTATTAATAAGTAAAATTGAGCTTAAGCTGTTCCGCGGCTAAGTGTTTTGAAACAAACACTTAAAAATATCTCAATCCATAACTGTTGTTTTCCCATTTAAATTAAGGCAAGTGAGCTTTACGTCACAACGAGGTCATTAGAGACGGTGGCAAACAACGTGATACAGCTATAATACTGAGAGAGGACTCGGCCATGGCCTTTGTTAATGCCACGCTCCCTTGTTTCTACTATTTTTGTGATAATTATTTTTTAAACTTAAACGAGAGAAGATATAAAAAATTTTTTTGGTAATTTTGTTTAAAATAGCTTTTACATTACAGTAAATTTTTTTCCAGACAAAAATTAAACTGTTTCAAAAAATTCAATTAACCGAAATTTTGTTAGTTATGTAACTAGCTAAAACAGAATTATTTACTTTCTTGGAAAAATTAGCCAATATGGAGAAGACCATTTGAAACAAAACTGCCAAGAAAAATTTTGATATATGCTCTAGTTTACTTTAGAAAAATTAATATCGCGAAAAAATCATAAACAGGTGAGCATGACCTAAAGAAAACAAATCCAGTATTCGCCGGGAGCTTTTTTGGGAAACCAAGGATAACTGAAATGAAGAATTTCAGTGTCGGGATTCGAAACCTAGTACTCTCGAATGCGAATCCAACGTGTTACCGTTGCGCCACTTAGCTCGATTTTCCTAAATGTGAACACGGGTAAACGAATGAAATAAAGTAGGCGGCCGTGGGAAGGCGTAGTTCCTTCACGTGACGTTTGATTCTAATAAGAATGTTTTATAAGAAGTAATCAATTTAAAATAGTATTTTATACACTTATAAAAAGACGCAATAACACGTTTTTATGTTATAAAATCTCCGATATTTAACTAGTTGTACGCCATTAATTAGCTATAAAATCCCGGTAAGAAACTGTGTTACATTTGTATGCATTATGTGTACGAACACTCCAAGAGCAGAAATAATAATTACAGCAGTTGCGCGAAAGAGTCCAGTTAATCGATCATCACATAATATGTTCTTGAAGTTGTTTACGAAACGTGTCCTACTACAACCACGAGTTTCGTCAACGATTCATTTCACGAGAAGCAATAAATCTCGAGTCAAAATATGGATCACAGTCAAAGGCTATATTTTGACAGTTACCAAGGTAACAGAAAACAGAAAAATCAAGAAACCTGTTCATTCAGAAAACCAAGTGTCATTACAGCTGCCCATGAAGGGATCTTTCTTGGAAGAGAAAATTCAAAATATGTTCATCTCATTTGAAACGAAGATTTTTACTCCTATAGGACTCTTACGGTTAAGCGAGAACTTTTGAAGCTTTTTCCACCCCCACTCCCTTTATTTTCCAGCCAATGTGCAGCATTTCTTGGCCATTTGTCAGCGTAATAATAAACAGTGGTAGAAATATTTACAACAAAGTACAGATTTCACAGCAGTCAAAAGTTAACGTCTGAGTGAATCATGCAATAAGAAGATGACGTTCAAAAGTGTTAACGTTATGGGCGCTCACTCTTAAAATATAAATTGTATTCTATATGTACGAGAAAACGTTTGTTTTGCAGACGTTGCTTGTGATCGCAATTTCATACAGTAACAGTATTATTTTACGGAAATAATTTTTATATACAACAAACTCAAAATCTGCATGTTACTGTAACCAACAAATGACGAGAACCAACTGACTTTTGAAATAAAATCATTCCATTGTAAAATTAAATACCATTGGAGAGTTATCGGGGAAGACAGACGCCAGCTGAGCGCCTTGATCTTAGAGGCGATAATATGCTCGGCGAGTGAGCAATTGTCAGCCTTATAGCCCAGGAATCTAAGACCATTTTCGGCCAAAACCTCCAAAAAAATTGTCCAAAGCTGAAATTTGGCTCACTTACAGAGTCGAACATGCTTAATAACATATCAAAACTTTACCGCTCAAAACCGTGTGCGTCACATCGAAATCGTGCAACAAAGTCATAAGTGACGCGTTAGTGCAGCGTTATACTGAACTGCCGCCATGCGGCGTAACTTTTCCCGTTCGATTAAAACAAATAGTTCAAAATAATCTAGAAACTCTGTTCTACGTAAATATGTTAAGAAATAACTAAAAATGTTATGTTAACTATACACCGTAAAACAACGAAGTGAAGGAATGTATTATTTTATCAATGTTGTGGAAATTCGACAACGATTATCAGCAAAACTAAACGTCTACGTGAAAAACATACCCAGTATATTTTAGTGCTCATTCTTTCAGCTTTCTATTGGTATGTCAGTGAACAAGTTAGCGTATTTCGTTGGATCACTAGAGCAGTCCGAGAGTCGCAGTGTACCAGGTTTGGCGCGGTGGACAGGTCAAGCAGCTAACACAGAATAGGTGTGTGTATTTCCGGGAATTCCACGTGTCTAGGGTTACAAACATGCCTACTTCGGCACACAAATGCCTTCTGTTTAGTCTGTATTGATTCTCGTCAGATTTATGACGGGTTACTGCATTTTCGGTGGCCGGTATCTCAGTGAACCTAACTTCTCCGAGAAAATTGTAAAAACTTCTCGGCAATATTTTTGAGTGTGTTTTCTTTTTACAATATGTCATTTACAGAAGAAATAAGAGAACATATTATTACCTTAAGCTCTGTAAAATAAACAGGCTATTTTCTTTGTATGTGGAATTAGGATATTTCATACAGTGCTTGTGAAGATGTCGGTTAAGTCACAGGTTACTTGAGAAGGATTACGCTCAATAGTGAAAAAAAAATTGTGAAACGTACAACGTGAGTGTAACAACTATGGAAATGGAGACTATTTCTTTTATAGAAATTAAACCTGTTGCACTGAATAAAGACTGTTGGGCTACAAAGTAAAATAATTTTGTACGTTTACGACAAACGCTTTGGGAAGACGTTTCCAAAAAAAGTCTGTAAGTTTACAAAAATATTGTGAACGTTGCAGAATGCGTATCGATATACAAATATGTATGTTTAATTTTGAACAATTGTATACTTATAAATAATAAGTGACCATTTACAAATAAATTTTTGTACATTTTACAATAATTGATTGAAATGACACCAAACATTTTTTTTGGAAACCACTACCCAAGATTTTTTTGTAAAATACAAAATATTTTGTAAAATATGACAAGCTTGAAGGTTATTAGGTTTGACATCAAACACTGCTCATAAAAATATGTCTCACTATTGTTCACAGGCATTTGGGAAATTTAGACCGCTTTATTGACCTACCACATTCTTGTTGTAGTACCTAGACTGATAAATGTTTTGACATAATTTTACGAATACTTTTGGTAAAGTCTGATTTTTTAAATGTATTATTTAAATTAATACAACGGCTATCACACATCACGTTGCTTTAAAGAATATGGAGAAGGGTAGATGTGTACGCTTTGTTCGATGATAGGCTTCATTTCTGAATCTGAATGACTTATACTGTGGTCAACCAGCAGAAATAACCAATATGGAGAATAACCACGTGCACAGAAATGAACATGTGTGTGGAAAGAGAAATTAACCCAGATGTACACATAAGACGAACATCTTTTCGTGAAAATTTCTGGTTTCTATGAATGCGGAAAACAAGTGATGCTGTCTTTATCAGGTTACAGATATCGTTGTAGCGGAAGCTAGGTATCACAATTTTTGCAGTAAACTTTCGCGAATGGTTTCAATTTATGCCGAAATAAAAGTTTCAGTGCTGGTCGTCCTATCAACACAAACAAAAATAAAAGTTTTGCAAAGCTTTGTTCTTTTTAATAAGAAAAGCTGTGAACGTTGATTTTCATTGACAGAACTGTACGGTTTCAGGGTCAGTTCTAGAGAGGAGACATCCTGTAGAAATAAAAAATTTTAAAAGAAAAACAGGACAGTTACATTTCAGTGCTTAGAGAAACCGCACACAGAGAAAAAGATTTGGTACATTCAACCTTTTACTTCTTTGTATATGGCGAAACAAGCGTGTGAAATTTGAATCAACCAAATATTTGCATGCCACTAAGGTTTAGTTCTCTCAACAAGAGTGTTTAATAAAATTAAATGTACATTTTGTTAGAACAACCAAACCAATATTTGACACATTTCATATATTACTAAAGAAACAAAGATTTTGTTGGATCAAATACGGTACATACTTGTTAACCCACATACAAACGTATACATCGTTAACTGGAACAAACCTTTTTCTCCGTGTAAACATTTAATCAAACTAAATAAAATAACGTATATAAAATCTTGTGACGTCAAGGTACCCTAGTTTAATTTAAATAAAGTACGCACATTACACACAATCTTTAAAAATGACAATACCTGTGTAGATGCATATCAACAAACACTAAGTTCTCGTGGACTTGATATTGTTCATATCAGAGAAATAGCGCATCCTGCCGAAACTTATTATTCACTTGAAGATTTGTGGCTGTATGGAACATGGACAAATATTTACTCATCTCTTTCGTAGAGTGGTTAGATTACGAATGTTAAAAGTGGACGTGGACATCGCAACGCAAGCAAAATGAGTTTCTTCCATTCATTAACTTTAACTCTGGAAACCCAAGCGTAATCTACACAACGTTGTGCTGTGCTATGCTATCTTATACCTAAATAGTAAGGAAACAGGGTCAGTTTGGCACTTTGTAATGTTTAATCAACCTCTTTAAATTAAGGTGGTTGATATTATTACATGCAATATTTCTGGAGAACTAGCCAATGCGACTGCGACATGGAGGCGTCCATATTTTGATGTCCTTGAAGGAATCAGTGGGACACACAGTCTCAGGCAGTAATTTGCTTCAGCGTCTGTCACATCTGTGATCTCAGGACATGCACATACAAGATCGTTTCGTACCCATTTCCTTATTCAAGTAGCTCTTGGTCATTTAATATGATGCATGTGATCCGATAAAAATTATTTTAAGTAAATTGAAATACAAGTGTTCACAGGATTCTCTGAAAATAAACTTCCAGCATTAGGGTGCTCCAAACTCAGAGCTGTGACGCGAGCAAGGATAGTGATATAAGCTACATGTTAATTAGTATTCTACGTGGCTCGGTACTTGTCTAACCTACGTACATCCCACCATTTTCGGTGAGGCCCGCACTGCTACAAAATTTTTTTAGAGCTTTTAAAAAATACTATGAAAGTACTCGAAAACGTTTCATAAATATTTTCCTGTAATTTTATTCCTATAGCAATATTCCCCTCTTCTAAATGAAGAAATGATTTCTGTCCGATAGCGATATCAATAAAAATGATAGCACCGCCGAAAATAATTTAACTTGCAAATCACTATCCTTGCTCATGCCACGACTCTGGCAGGCAGCGCACTCAATGAGCACTGTCTTGTCTATTACTGTAAATGCAAAGATTGACAGCGTATCCGTCAGTCGCACTGTAGAACTATGTCAATATTTCGACAAAATAGGTCACACACGGCAGTTTATCAACGCACATTTCACAGGTTTTGCCGTTTACGAACAATATTTCATTCAGTACATGAAAATACAACACTACCTAGTGACTTTCAGCATATTTTAAAATGTCAGTGATAATTGTATTTTTTTTGCAGTTATATAGTCTTTACTTATTTCTCATTTTGTGTGGTAAACTGTGTTTTAGTTATTTTCGTAGAATTTTTATGCTAGGCCTAGCAGTCTATGATTTAATGTAACGTTTTATGTATGTATAACAGAACTATGATAAAAAATGTTGCTAATTATCACTACAAATCGGTAATTTAAAAATGGCAAAATTATTTTATGAATTGTAGACAGTATTTAAAACAAATCGAGAACCCATCCTGACCATAAATTTAAGAGGTAATGATGTCGAGAACGAGCAGAAGGAAGTGGAATGTAGCAATAGTTTGACCTGTCCACCGCGCCGAACCAGGTACACTGCGACGCTCGGACTGCTCTAGTGATCCAACGAAATATGCTAACTTGTTCACTGACATACCGATAGAAAGCTGAAAGAATGGGAAACAAAATATACTTGGCATGTTTTTCACGTAGACGTTTAGTTTTGCTGATAATCGTTGTCGAATTTCCACAACATTGATAAAATAATACATTACTTCACTTCGTTGTTTTACTGTGTATAGTTAACTTAACATTTTTAGGTATTTCTTAACATATTTAAGTATAACAGAGTTTCTATATCATTTTGAACTATTTGTTTTAATTGTGCGGTAAAAGTTACGCCTCATGGCGGCAGTTTAGTATAACGCTGCACTAACGCGTCACTTATGACTTTGTTGCACAATTTCGATGTGACGCACACGGTTTTGAGCGGTAAAGTTTTGATATGTTATTAAGCATGCTCGACTGTGTAAGTGAGCCAACATTCAGCTTTGGACAAATTTTTTGGAGGTTAAAACCTTTGATTCCTGGCCTATTATAGCCCGCGTACTTCCAGGTCACTATCTCGCTTTGTTGTAGTCGAATAACACGCAAATATACATGCGACTATATTATATTATTGCTCGCGTCTGAAGCAGAACTATGTATTGAAAGATGTAATGCAATAATTTTAATTTAGAAATCATAACGCCAATATACATTTCACAATAATAATCATTACTGAAATTATTTTTATAGCCTATATGTTTTAAAAGTTGTTCTAAACATACAGTAGACAAAATGTCTAGTACTTCAAAATTAGAAACTTTTCTTTGTTAAAAAATACCATTTTCACTTGACATAATAATAGTGACAATACATAAATAGTTAACCTAAAGATTATATATATATAAAGTACATATCAAAATACTTTCACTACTGTCTAACAGAATGTAGGCTACTATCCTTTAAAAGTCACCATTACCTTAAGAGTTAAATTGAACAAACTTCTCGGCTAAAATGCTTCCAACATTCAACAAGATGTTACAATTGGCTTGAAAGTTCCAATTTCAGCCTTATATCTCAAATATAAAAGTAGGAAGAATGTACGAGTGTTTCAGGTAATGATTATTGTGTAACGTACGAAATTAGGTAATTGACTTGTTAGTTCAAAACGTAAAATTTATTTTTTAAAAATGTTAGTTAACAATGCAAAAAACAGATTTGTAACATATGCACTCGTTTAAGCTTTAAAAAAATATTATTGCAAAAACAGTAGAAATTGTAGCACGGCCTTATTCGAGGGGAAGACAGACGCCAGCTGAGCGACTCGCGCATAGAGGCGGTGGTACACGTCGTAAGTGAGCAAGAATCATCCTTAGATCCCGTACACTTCCAGATCATGATCTAGCTCGCCGTAGCCCAATAATACGCAAGTTATATGTGCGACTATAGGAATTTATGCTCCTGTCGAAAGCCAAAGGATTGGACTATGGATTCTGTTGCTTACTTTCCTCCTTCACCTTTAGAAGACTGATCGCCGAAGCCCTACAAATACATATTTTTACCCATGTTCACTATATTTTATTGCTACAAAGGCAACCGATATGACAGAAGTTAAACGTGGCGTCTAAAAATAATAGCTTTTTATATTTCGTAGAATAAGAATAAGACCTTATTCCCAAAACAGTTATTTACGGAGATGCTGGTAAACGCTCGAGCACTGGTGATTGTACAGACGAATTCTTGTAAGAGACGATTTTTTTTTTTTTTTTTTTTTTTTTTTTTTTTTTTTTTTTTTTTTTTTTTTTTTTTTTTTTTTTTTTTTTTTTTTTTTTTTTTTTTTTTTTTTTTTTTTTTTTTTTTTTTTTTTTTTTTTTTTTTT
>PNEQ01081885.1:30158-91838 GCA_003012365.1 Medauroidea extradentata | reverse complement strand
TCATTGTGATGTTGCCAAGCTGGGGTGGTGCGGGTCGCCGAGCGGGGTGATTTGTAAAGGTCGCTGGTTGGTGGTGACAAATCACCCGCGGACACGTCTCGCGGACATGTGTTGGTCCCAGGACGGCGGACCCCCGCGGTGTCATTCACAGCGGACCGCTGGAAGGAAGCCCAGTGCTTGCTCCAGGGTCAGTCTCTCTCGCACGGCCGACAATGGAAGATCGTACCAATTGCGCCATTCCCCCCATCCATCTTCCCATATAGACAGCCCCTGTCTGCGGAGAGCCTGGGCCCATTCCATTCCTCTGCCTCAACACTCCGTCAACGGTCAAGAGATATACCTAGCTGGCTCACCGTTATTACGGCACTTCAGAAACATAATTCTGAAGTTACTACCTACCGTTAATTTGAATCAAATACCGGCACGACACTTGGCAGAATTGTAGGTATATGACAAGGACCTAAAGATGTTGAAGTGCCGAACATTTTTACCCAAATTTCAAAATTTTTCTTATGATTATGTAACTTGCCTAAGAGAAAATGTAATAAAATTATAAAAACTGAAATCAGCATGACCGGATAATTAATCTAACACGGGACCTTCAGCGTTTCACCACTGGAATGCCTTGCTCAGCACGGCGAAATTGTGATTGGTATAGGATGCCCCGTTCCATTACATATTCGTCGCATTTAAAGAAATGTTTAGCTCGTTTTAATATGAACATATATATTTTTTTAATTTGGTCATTTTACGTGCCCTCGAACAGCACAAGGCCTTGGTAGAGGTACACGGGGGAAAGGAGGTAGGAATCGGCCAGAGTCTGTTGAAGGAACCATCCTAGCAGTCGACTGGAGCAATTTCAGAAAACCCTGGAAAACTGAAATCAGGATGGCTGGAGTAGAGGATCGAACCCAGATCCTACCGAATGCGAGGCGTGTGTTTTACCACTGCTCCACCTGCTAGAATTTACAAACAAATATGAGTGATAATCCAGAGAACAATGAATGTACTCAAGCGTTTCAGTGACATCCTACGGGCTTATGTGTCTCCACTCAAGAGATAGTATCCAGGCACAGTTTTGCCAAAGGAATGTCGGCGTCATACCGAGATATTATTGTGGCCAGCGAGGTCCCCGGATATTTCTTTTGTAAGACATGCGTGAGATCATCTCGAACGTCAACTGCGCTCAGTTACAGACAGTAGGCAATAATAAGGTCCTTTTAATAACAACTGTGTTTTGACTTGCTTAAAGATTGCCGGCTAACCAACATATTGTATAGCCTATGGTGTTACCTTCTACTGTCGAGAAACTAGCAGTGTGTGTCCGGTCTACGAACTATGTTGTCAGTTTGATACATTTTCCTAGCTACAATAATAAAGTCACATAACTAATCAACACTATACATTTGAATTATTTCCGCACTATTGCCAGGAACGTAACTTTCGTTTAAATGTATCAAGAGTGAGAAGTGTCCTGTTCATTCCTCGTGTGCATTATAATGTTCATATCACACAGAAAAAGTGTACATGACCAGTGTTGTACAAAGTAAGCCTCAGTGCTAAACTATGTACAGTACCGTTCATAAGGGCAGCTGACAACTACTCTATTTCGATTCCTAGTGGGATCGCATCAAGTTTTCGCAAGTAGGAAAAGTGGCAGACGTTAATCGTTGATAGGCGGGTCACTTCCCCGTTTTTTGTGCCTTTCTCCTTTGCTCCATATGTAACCAGCCGGCCTCCGTAGTGTAGTCGATTAGGCACCGGCATACGCAGTGCGAGAGGTCCTTTGTTCGAAGCCCGGCTCGGGCATTGATGATGTGTTGTCCTTCACCTCACTTCACCCTCATCGGCTCTTGAAACCACGTCGAAGCCATCTCACCTCACCTCTGTATACTGTTTTTTTTTTTTAATCTAGCGAGCGCTCAAGACCTTGCTCACCAAATCTATCACTTTCACTATAAGGATTTAGTGTGGGGGAAACGGAAGATACAACTGCAGATATAAACGTGGCGGCCTGACTGTACGTTGCCCGTCCAAAAAAAAAAAAAAAAAAAAAAAAAGTGGGAGAACTAAGGGTGGCCCCGGAACGCACATCATGCCTCATCCTAGTCGCTAGGCAAAACTGGCATGCAGCCTTCTCGCCAGACACTCGGTTGAAGCTCAATCAATGTATGGCGTAATAACATAGATAAATGTGTGCTGTAGGTGTCTCACCTGAAAAAAATTTTTGGCCAGGATGTTCACAATTAAAAATTACAGCTAAAACATTAATTTACGTGATTTTTCCTAGCGAGGATATAATCTTTGCAGGTATATTGTGAATCTGAAATGGATATGCACACGTGTAAAGTTCTGTGAGTACAGTTCCTAAGCACGTTGAAAAGTTTCCAAACAAATTTATTTTTCTTAAAACGCTGCATACCGTTCTTCAGCCTGGGCAAGTTCTTCGAACTCTGACACTTCGTTCGCATTAAATCCTGTTGTAAGGACTGTTTTCTTTTCTTTTTTCAATATATCATTAAATTAAAAAAACTACTTACCATCCACCTAATTAGAGTCCTTTTAAAATTCTTTGTTTTGAACTGGTGTGTTTAGAAAAGATGCATACATGAGCATCTAACTGTAGTACAATTTAAAAAATTGCGTGTCAAGTCATAAAAAGATGAAAATTCTAAAATTTTCCTAATTAAGTGTTGTAAATTATAGTTTACTGGATTCACTTGGTACACCAAGGTAATTTCAAACAATTTTCAGGAAATTTTATGTTGTATGTTGCAGCCCTAAATGAAGAAATCTTGCCTTCTAAAGGCGGACATTTTATAAAGTAGTTACTTGTGTTTTTCTTATTCTGACGGCTGCCATGTATCAAACAAAAATTTCCGAAAAAAAAGTTCTAAGTTTTTCTGCTGTTCCAAGAAACCCCCCAAATAGCAAACATCAAATTTGATCGTGATAAGCAGCCCACAGGCAGTAAACATTCGGAATGCACCCGTGGCCATATGTGGCACTCATGATGCATAATGAAAACACCCACACATTAACCACAAGTGTACCCAAGCTTTCTTATTATACTCAGATGCTTGTGGGTTAGTTTGCTAAGCCTGCTTGTGGACCGTATACTGAAATATGTCAAGTCTTTTTAACTAAGTTGCCCACATTAAAATTATTTCAGTATAACTACAAACATATTTACCTACATGGCCTGATTCACAACCATTCCAGCAAAAGTAGACGATCATACCAGCGAACGTTGGCCGCTTCTGCCAACAGTTGGCCAACTGAAAAATTATTTTATTTGCTACTAGGGCCTACTTGAATAAATGTTTCCTCTTTTTATACGTTTCTCACACTGTTACTTGATAAAATACCTCAAAATATAGTGACAAAATTGAAAATGGTTTTGGACGCAGAAGTGCACTTAGGGAACTTCAAACACCTTCAACGCGGATAGAGAATAACGGGTGAGAATCCATCTCTCTTCTTTCAAATTCAACTTGATCCGCAGAATTCAGCACAGGACCTCCAGAACACCAGCCATGTCATTTTACTGCGAATAGCAGATAGTTAAAGATTGCCAAATTCATGGATTATTGTCGAGGTAAGTTAGTATTAAAAAAAATTAAGTCAAAATATTTGTCAATTTTATAATTTACCATAACTTTGATTAATTCAATAATATCTCTGAGCCAAAAATAAAGAAGCAATGAAAATGCTGGCGTAAGAAGGCATTATCAGTCGATATCTGTTCGAGTAAATCTGAACAAATATGTGTGAAGCTAGCGAGTTGGATGTTAACCGGGAAAGTTTGAGCTCTGGTATAACATTCGTCTCGCATTCGGAAGGTCGTGGGTTCGATTACCAGCACATCCATTCCTGGAGTTGGTTTTCCATTTATGAAATAGCTCCAGGCGAATTCTGGGATGTTTCCTGAGCCGTTTCCCTTTTCTTTTCTTCAGTGTCACTACCAAGGTCATTACAGTTGTTTGTGGAATCATAAACATGCAATAGTAAGTAAATAAACAATGTACTGTTCAGTGAACCGTCGGAATTATTCTATATGTACCTATAAGACATCAGGAATTGCAAAAATGCTAGATTTCTCGAAAATTAAGACTTTTATTATGTGACAAATTCCGTCAGAACAGTGGCGCAGAGTGGTCGTGTTTCAAGAGAAACTGCATTAGTTCCGACTACACACCACTAGTACGTGGCATTGACATACATACAGGACTCATCTAATAAGAATGTTAGTGAAGTCGTGTTGCTAAAGACTTTGTTCCTTGGATCTTGAACGCTACTGGCTGTTATACTAGTCTAATAGTTCCACGGGCAACTTTATAGTCTCTTCTTAACACCACTTCTTTTGGAACACGTCCACGCTTTGCAGCTGCGTCACAAATATCGTAAAGTCATTAAATGTAAACAATGGAGCATATTTAAGAAATCATATAGAACATCTACATGCCTGCCTGTGTTCCTATTTATTGATGTTAATATTTCAAATCAACCGCTCACCCAACTTAAGTGAGTTAAATAAAGGTGTTTAAATGTGCTTACATACTGAATAATAGTCCAGTAATGTTTGACAACCTTATTAACAAGCTATATCTCTATCCATTGTCAGCCTTTATTTTGTGACGTAAACACTCAACGTCCATAACTTTAAAATTTTTTTTTGTCATAGATATATGTGATACATTTTGTGTATTTTATTTTTTTGTTGCAATTAAGGGGAACATACTTAAGAGAAATCTGTATTAACTAAGTTTTTTTTTTTTGCATACTGTCTACCATGCATAATATACCGCCAATCTGTATAAATGAATTATGCTTTGTCTCCACTTAAGGACATAAATCTTTGCCAATGAGGCAGCTATATTTTTTCTTTATTTGTGTGTACATGTGTAATCGCATTAAGTTTCAAAATAAATCACCAGTACACTCTAAATCTGAATTAGTGAATATTCACTGATTCACGCCGATGGATGGAGCAGTTTCGACAAACTGAATCAATGAGAAACCACGGTGAAATCGGTGACTATTCACTGATTCCTATAAGGAGTGCCAACATTCCATAAGTTAATTAGTGAGTATCCACAGATTTTCCAGTAATTTTCACCGATTCAATAAGTGAAAACTGTTCTTTGAAAACAACTGGAAAAAAATGTGAATATTCACTGATTCACTTGTGAGATGTTGGCACTCTTAAAGGAAATCAGTGAATATTCACTATGTAAACCGTGACTATTTTCACTGATTCAAATTGTTGAAATAGCTCCATCCATCAGTGTGACTCAGTGAATATTCACTAATTCAGATTTAGAGTGTATTCTTGATATTCTGCTTGATGTACAGTGATCACTCGTGTAAGTCTACATCCATATGTAAATAGTAAGATAATACCGCGTCTGACGTTAAGGGTACCGCCTGGCTAGGTCGTCGAGCACTGTACAGAATGTCAAGAATACTTGTTCATTCAAAATACAGTACACGTACCTTCATTTTATACTCAGGTTCGCGTTACTTCCCTAAATTTTGACAGTTTACAAGGCACTGTAGCCTATATGAAATGTCAGTCGCATTTTCTGTTCCGTAATGAACAGGAGATGTCCATTCAACCTTAAATGTATCAGTAAAAGTTATCTAGCATTGTGCTGATGTTCGATCATGTGAATAGTTACAGAGTCCACAAAACTGGCATACTTTATTGAAATTACACGATAAAAATTATCTGCTTGTACCCGACGATTATTTTCCAATTTCTATTTCTTGCGTACAGGACTGTTCTGACCAATTAAAATAGAACCTTTTCAGAGGCAATTTTAGCTTTTAGGCACTCGTAGTTATTTCAATCATTATTATTCGACATTAATATATATATATATATGATCACCACTTAGTTGCACGTTCAGGCGAGCCACTGACGGAAAGAATGGGCGCCAGTTAGAGCCTTGCACGTAGAGGCAATAAAGCAAGGCAATAATGAGAAAGAGTCTACCTAAGGGCCCGCGCGTTTACAGGCCCTGATCACGAAACACATCCGTAAGCATGTTTTCCTATATCTCGCCGGCTATAGTAGCGTTACAGTTTGCATATTCTTCGTCGTCTTCAATAGTTCCAAGATGTAACCGAACCTGTAAACTAAAGACGTAATAATATAAACCGCTCTGGAAGGTTGTTACAGAATGGCTCAAACATGTAGCCTCTTGCGGAGGTGTACTATGTCAAATTTGCGTTTAACATGTCCCACTTGCATCTAGGGACCACCCAGTGTATCAACTTATGCCAATCAACGGTATGTGTTAGCACGTCAAAACATCATAAACTTTGAAACAGTGGCAATTCCTTTGACAGAGATATCATTTTAACTTGCGCGTTATAAGTTTTGTACGTGTTTCATTAATTAATGTTAGTTAAGTGTAGTTAGTGTTTAGTTAAATACCATTTCTGAATTCGCACTGTTACTTATACTTAGCAGTTACCTTGCTAATTTCAGAGATCAAAACAATGTATACTTATCTATACTTGTCTAACACCAATGCAAAAAAAAAAATTAAATTGAAAAGTCTCCTAAAACCCTAAAGGTGGTAATAAAATTAAGATAGTGAAATAAAATTCTACTTTCGTTTTGGAAGTAGTGATAGTTATTAAGAAATTAAAAATAATGCGCATGACATATTAATTACACAGTCTGATGTACGAATGTACTTTTAAGCAGTAAGGACTTGCGTCTCGTTGACAGCGAGATCATACGAAAATAGTGTGTAAGATATTCAAGAACAGCAAGGGAACCATACATAGTCAGTATTTGATAACTACCCCACCATTAGTCTGGACTGATGTCGGAACACCACGAAAACTGAAAGCAGAGGTAAACTAACATGTATTCTTTAGAAATTCCAGTGTTTAACCACTTCTCCGCCTCGCTCGGTATGTATGAATGATAAGAAATATTTTAGCGTACATAAGAATCAAGAATGAGTGTTTCTTGAGTCTTGAATGGGCGAAGAAAATAGACGGAAGGAAAAATAAAAGCGACACGACGGCGCGGCGGCGGGAGTGAGAGAGAGCGACAAAAAAACAAGCAAGGTAACTGAAGTCGTTAAGAAACGTCACGAGGATGTACAAAAGCAGCGTGCCAGAAATAGCGCTACGTTTGAGAATGAATGAAGAAACATCAAGGAAACACCGCATCATGTGCTGGCTGAAAGGAAGAAGAGACTCTGAGTGCTGCATATACAAGAGTAAAAGACACGCTTAGCGTTGTTGTACGCAAGTTGTTAATGCAACGGCAGCAGACTAATTAATTACACAAATATGTTTATTTTATTACGGAAGGCATATTTATGTTAATTAGGTGAAATAAACGCCTATGAATTCACCACTTTACATCAAGTCACAATTGAAAAACCTCTAAACTGTCAAAGATAATACTTTATTATGTGTCAAAATGAATTTCTTTCTTAACTCGAAAATATCTCCAGTCACTCTCTCATTATACGACACAGAATTTAGGTTCAGCGTAGGTGTATGTATTACCTATGGTTAAATATTTAGCCTACTTCTAAACATTGCCGATAGAAAATAATACATATAAAATTATAATACCTCAAAAGCGCAAACATTAAATCAACCGACACCCTAGAAAAAGCCACTTTCACACATAAAGTAGACAAATGAGAAGTTACACCAGAACAATCAAGACAAAAACAGTACAGACCAAAGTGGTCGGAAGATCGTAAACAAGTTTTCTCGGAAAGAATTAAACCATATTGCAACAACAAGAAGAACCAAAAGAAAAGTTGATTGTGGCATTTGCTTAACGTCTTCCATTTATTGGGAGAATTCGCCAACAACAACAATAATAATAATAATAATAATAAATTACTGTGAAGGTGGTATACAGTAAATTACAATATAATATAAATATAATATAAATCTTCCTAAAATCCAACGATCGTTATACGTCGGGAAACTATTACGTACATCATAGAACCTGTTATTTCGTTGATAACAGGATCTTATTCCCGATTTAATGCATTCGCGTTAAGAAAGGGTTGACTATTATAGCAGAACGACGCGTATAGAATGCGACAAACTTTCTTATTTTTTCTAAAGATGAAAACATAAATTACTACGTATTGTCGTAATTAATTCCTAACTTGGAAATACTGTTTCTTTTTTTCAAAAAGAAATAAAACAGTTCGGTCCGTGAAAATTTTGCAGAAATATCAGAAATATTTAAGGCGAAGAACTGAGTGTCTGCATGGATATGGACAATAAACTAAAACTAACACAAACGTTTTCTCTCTTTGAATTATTTCATGATATAAATTAATCAAGAATACTACCTCTTAGTAAACGTTGCGAGGTTACGATCCTCGTTAAACGATTTTCGATGAAAGCAATATTTCCGCATGGTCTCAAATCTGATCCGATAACTCGTCGTTTATATACTAAGTGTTCCCTTTTAAATACTGTAAATTATATCTGCATTTGCGGAAGTACTTATCATCCTATGTTTATGCAAATATTACGGAATATGCATATGTGTTTGGTTTAGTTTTTTTATATAAAATAAAATGTTTTAGATTGTCTTTTAAAAGCAATCGAGGATTAAAATTGCAACAGTGTAAAAAACTGAATAATATTTATGAAACACATTGGTTAGGAGCTGGAACGGCTATGAGCTGGAATGAGCTGAATCAAAACATACAGCAGGCTCTTGCTTCCTGTTCAAAAATAAGTTGATGCAGTGCTTGCTATTGCGTGGCCAAGGTCTGCAAGAGAAAACATTTTTATATGAATGCTTGGATGAATGACTGCGTAAATGATTTTTTTAAATTGTAATTCTTCTCATATTTACTGTAATCTCTCATTTGTTTTATTATACCTGTTTTTCTTTCTTTTTTTTTCATTTAATGTTACAACTGTAATTATCATCAGTTTTTATGTCTTATTGATACAAATCGGAATGTTGTGCTCAATATTGTATGGCACTTAGTTGGCTATGATTAATTACAATTGTTTATTAAAATTTTAAGGGCAAAGCACACGAAATTACTAAGTTTTTTTTCGTTAGTACATCTTATGATAAAACGCAAACACTATCTGAGTAAATACTGTTAATCTTTTAATGTTATATGTGTATATATAATAAGTTTATTTAGTATTTTAGTTTGATTTATAGACTAGTACGTTAACTTCATTAGTTTAAATGTTTTCTGTAGAACGTGTTAAATTTATTAGGATACTTGTCACAAGTCAGTGTTATTGAGTGCCTGTTCGTATATTGTTTGATGGCTCTTATTATTATTTGGGAGTGTTTATGTTATCTTTCTGCAATTACTAAGCATAAATATAATTTTCGTCTGTATTATTAATTTTTTTTAATGTGTCAATTGCAGCATTTGTGTGTGAGAGCTAAGAGGTTCAGTGTAAAAGAAGGTTAACATTGCCGTAACTGCACCAAATAAAGACGTTTAGTTACTATAACATTCTGCAAAAACTAAACTAGGCAGTAACGTAGTTACAGCGCATTAATTTTATATCTGTACAATTTGTTTTAGATTATTTTTTGCTTGAAATATAATAGTTACGTCTTACAGTAAACCTCAAGCAAGTAATCAAATATTATACTTTATCCATTCTAAGGTTGCAGCTAATCCAGCCAAGTGAATGTCAATAACATTTTTCGCACAGGGAAAATTTCATTTGAAATATTGAAAAATACAAGGTAATTGTGCTACGACACAATCACAATGTGAAGAATCAAAATATAATTCAATTGCTTTGATTTATTTCGTTAGCAATTTTTATTTCTGCTGCAACCTTAGAGTGGACAGAGTATAGTAAGGTTTAAAGCCAATAGGACTTCACTGCGCGTCACTTTACTCATAGTTAAAATAATAAGTGGAACATGGAAGGCAGGATACAATTTTATATATTATTTCGCCTTTCGTTTACTTTCTAAGTTTTGATGAAAGCAGTTTTCGTACCAACTTCACGTAACTTCTTTCTCTTTGATTTGGATAGAAACTCTAATTTGCTACAAATTTAAATATGTTAACTGGTTTTCACAACGTAAATAAAAAACTATTCTTTTTGTTGTGCAGAAATGACGATATCTGATCTTTCGTTGGTCTAAATGTGTAGGCCTGCGACTTTTCTGAAAATAGTTTAAATCCTAGTTTTTTTTTTATTTCACGTATACACAAGGGTATCAGGTGCACAGAAGAATTTGTGTACAGATTCTAGATACCCTCTTAGGGCCTGTACACACTAGTTAGTATGTGAACGTGTATGTAAAATTGTAACGAATTTTTTAATATTTGATTACACGAATACAAATGTCCTATGAAACGAAAAAATCAAATACAATCAAAGAAACGAAAAATTGTATCGTATGGTACTTTTGTGTGTCCACTCTCCTGAATTATATTCAACCATCCCGGCCCCTCCCTGCCCTCACAAACTTTTCCTAACTTTTCATTCCTCAAACCCAAACAACTGTCTGTACAGAGCTGTGTTCTTTTTTGAAAGCACGTAGGAAAGTTGAGTGCAGTATTTCTTCGGGCAGGACAACACAACACGCTGTTTGAAGTTAAGGCAAACAGAGCTGTGTTTGGAGCTCGGAATGTAGGGCAAACAGCGACAGCAGAGGTTTGCACGTCAAGACGCAGGCGGCGGAGAAAGACGCCGAGTGAAAGATCTTCCCCCGAGGCCGGCCGTGTACGACGCGTCTATACTAGCGCGAGATACGTGAATATGCTGGGCCGGGGACATTGTGCGACCTAACAGGCGTGATGTATG
The DNA here is from genome assembly GCA_003012365.1 of Medauroidea extradentata. Taxonomy (NCBI): domain Eukaryota; kingdom Metazoa; phylum Arthropoda; class Insecta; order Phasmatodea; family Phasmatidae; genus Medauroidea; species Medauroidea extradentata. The sequence continues at coordinate 81,026 of PNEQ01081885.1, read as the reverse complement.
GCGCAGTTGTTGGTCGGAAGGAAGGGGAGGAGGTCTCACAAGGCCGCGGAGGGCACTTCCAGCGACGAAACACGCCAGTTTACGTAAATAGCCCGCCGCCCCATGCTGAGCAGCCTGACAACTGTCAGGGTCCGCCAGAGATCGCTTTTGTTACGCCCCCACCGAGTGGCGAGAGGAACGATCGACGTCTTTCCTCTCAGCACACATTATAGCTCAGCAGGCGACTGTCGACCTCTCCAACTACGAGCATCGTAACTAGCGTGTTTCTCGTCGTAATGTTATTCAACCTGTTCCCCGATATTTGAGTCCTATACGCTGTAAATTATAAACAACGATCTACGTGTCAATAGAGGCCAAACTGAGTTAGTTTAATCAAAATAAACTATGCGCCTGTTTTTTTCTGTAAGAGCTATGTCCCAATAATATTCCTAATAGTTTTTATAATCGTTGAAAAATTGCATGTTTCATATGTAGGGCCTACACATACTCTTGCAGATCTGTTTTTTTACCCAAAAACATATTTTTAGCACTTAGATTATTTAGAATTCCCACTCTATTATTCTAAAACCTGCTTCCTCCGACTATCAAGGAAACGCTTTCTGAGTAGCCTGGAGTAGGCATTTTGTAGTACAACTTGACTAGGGAGAAGGCAATCTTTGTACCTGACAATTCAACAAGATGAGGACTTGGTTACAGAATGAACCAGTACAGCTAACATATGAAGGGCTGAGATTCATAGCGGTATAAGTTAGAAATATTTAGTAGTGTCATTGTTACTCATAATTAGGGCCACGATTTTGTCGCGAAAATATTTTTGCCCCACTTTGTTTCAGTGTCTCTCGTGCACATCGGCAGCTCTGCTTCATGATTACTGGCAGCGTGTCTTTGTTCATACACGTTGCGCATTTGACTGCACCAATCAGAATAAGATTATTGTGACTCCGTACGTCTGTAATTTGCCAAGGCGAGTGAGAGTAAAATCATCCAATCACAGACGATGTAGCGGAGCTGCATATGTGCACATAACGCATTGAAGCCAAATGTTGCAAAAATCTTTTCGCCATAAAATCGTGGCTCTACTCATAATATATACATTTTTCGAAAGAAATTTCTGTAATAAATATTTCACACTTCTGGATTTCTGAATACCATTTGAGTATTGCAAAAATGTACTGCATTTTGCATGTGATTACAAAGAATTGTTTACGGGAAAACTGACTTACACCGCTATAAATCTAAGCCCCTCATATTCTGTGAGTTTTGCGGGAAAGGCAGTTTTTAGAATTATACTTATTCAAGTTTAGTATACCTATATGAATTCTGGCTTCTCGTGTGTTATTTTAGATAGACTGTCAATAGTAAAATAAATTTTTTTTAATGCACTTACAACAAACAATAATCTGTGATACAAAATGTACTATATTGGGTCTTCGGACGTTGACCGGCAAATTGTATGACATAAAGAGACGAAAAGATTGAAACTAACTTTAAAAAAAAAAATCATAGAATCTTAAAAATAATTGTTCAGTTTATCGTGAACAGTCTTTACTAGAAATAAGAAGCTATCCATACAACCGTCGAGTGCGTTTGGGATCTAGAATGCTTTTGTGTGTGTGAGGCACAAAAGCGATAGAATACTGAGAGCGCCACTGACCAGCGTAATGGTGGAATCACATTTGCGCGACAGAGCTACACAACAAAAGCAACGTGACACTAAACATTCTCGTTATTGCGAACACTAGTTTAATAGCCGCGCGACAAATATAAAAAAAAAATTACATGGAAATAGTTAGCCACTACGCACTAACCTCTAGTACGACAGCCACTGATGTTTACAGTATTTATGCTTTTTAGTTTATTTTAAACGTATTTTAAATACCCACTGGCATTCAGAAATGTGGGAAAAATGGCACAATTACTCGTTTGCTTAAAAAGGTTATAATTTTCTTAAGATAACCAACGAAAACCTCTCTTAAATAAATAAACGAAATTTACTACCAACATTTGGGTGCAAAATTAATTACCGACTCGAATAAAATCGATATAATTTCTATTAGGAACTCGCGTTGCGTTCGTCATTGTTGTCGAGCGGGCTTGACAGAAACCTCGATGCTGATTGGTGGACATCTTTGGTTTTTCATGTCGCTGCGGTTGTGTCGCTTTTTTATCGCATCTGTGGGATTCCACAACTATGCAATAGCTATTACATCTACGCGCAACTCTATTGCCGTGAAATACTTTAATAAGTTATTAATCATTTTCGTACGGAACTTGCTGTACTAACATTATTTTATTTGTGGGAATTGCCTTCAGAGTCCAACGCGTGTTTCATTATTCGTGTTTTTCGAATCCGATTAGTATTTCCCCACATTCGGCAGTCTGAAATAACCGTTTCTGCCCATTTTTAGAAGTCAGAAAATCATGTTTCAGATAAGCGTACCTAATTTTTAAACTTACAGAAACGTTGTTTAGAGTGTGTTTTCTTTTCATAGATTTTCCTAAAAAAAAATTATAATCAATCGCTGCACAGCATTTAAATCGCAGGTAGATAACCTTAGACCTAAGTAATTCTAATTTTACTGTGACTTCGGAGAGCGTCAATTTTAAATTTTACTTTCGCTGTTTGGTGCGACCCAAATGGATTGCCTTTAGAACGCAAAAGTTTAACCGAAACCCTTGGAAACACTGCAGTTTCTTGCAACATGTATGATTGGGTATATAATATACGTCTGACGCAACGTAGTTGTTTGCAGACCAGTAACAGGCATCAAATATAATATTGGCTCAGTCAAATAGGGCAACAGGTCCTCGTACGAGCGAAAGCCAGTAAACTTTTGGTAAGCTGAATGTAGGGTTAAAACCCAGCAAACAGTCAAGTTTTCCCGTGATAAACCATCATCTCTGATCATGGTCTTCGCCCATCGTGAAACACGGGTAGTGTGGGGCACGTGCAAATGCAATTTAATTTATTTTTTTGCGTCTTTTAAGATGTGTGAATGCTAGAGACGTGCATTATTTACGTTATAATTTGGTGACAACCTAGACTCTACTGATCTGTACTTACTCGAGATAAATATGTGATTACATTGCCCTCCGGTCTTTATGTGGTGTCATTTACGTATTTGACTGTTTTACAAGTAAATGGTCACTTTACCGTAGAACTTTCAATTATTGGCTTGGCTCAAAATGTTCCACGCTGCAATCCGCGACGTTATAGACCAGTGGAAGACATCGGGCTAGCGAACAACAAACAGTTTGATGTCTAGACTGCAGTCCGTAAATAACACGAACTTCGCAGCCGTAACTCACTCTGGATGTTCTAGACTATCGGTTTGGAAGTTCAACCCGGTGTAGCCTATATTTTATAAGGGTTCCCGCCACTCTTAGTTCCCGTCAGGCTCAGTATGTCACAGTCAAAGGCGTGGATCATCGACGAGTAGACATTCCTTGGACTGGTGAAATGGTCAACTCAGACCAAGAGGAGACTGAGTAGAGAGTCTCTCAGTCGGGAGGTCCATGTGGGCTGGCGAGTCCTTGAGATGGTTTCTTCCTAGGTTCTTCTCGTCTGCCAGTGCGTTCTCTTTAGAAGCTGGATTTGTGACGCATTGTAGTGCTCCGCTTGGGGGTTAAGAGGTCCCAACTTCATGTTATCCTGATCCACTCCACTGCGATTGTAGGGAGCGTGATCTGGCAACAATAGGCTTACTCTTGTCGGCTATAAGCCTGTCTGGATGACTAAACCCATTGGGTAGGTGCAGCGGCTGGCTTGCCAAACTACTGACAACAGGTGTCGGAAAACGTGATTCTAACTACAGCAGACTGGAAAAGGCCTTTCCAGTCAGACCATTATTAATTTTTATACATAGTACCCAACCTTGCCCTTTACCCGGAAGTGACGTCAAGAAAAGTTGATTAACGTTTCCATTACATGTACTGTTGCAAATTTACTGATGTAACGAGGCATTAAAAAAACAACAGCGAATCTTGAATTTTATTTGGTAAGGAAGTATAAAACATTCGAAAAGTATTCCAGAAGCCATAAAGCAAAGTTTTAAGTGTTTTTCGTAGTGTCTAGTCTACATTAGTGAAACTTTAATTTTTATTCCTTTTTGTAATCCAATTTAAAGTACTTTAAGTACTTTCAGAAATAAATAAAAACTTTGTCCGTTATGGAATAAAGCACGTCTCCAGTCACAATCGTGGCATTCAGAAAGACTGGAAAATAATTTGAGTTTCAAGAATGTTTTCAAAACTTCAAACTGCTGTCCTCAAAAATTTTAAACAGGTACGATGTTCTTAGTTGGAGAAATCGAAAGTCTATCCCGTGAACGACTGTACTTAAGTTTCTTACGGTTCTGATTGTATTTGTCTCTGTGTCTGTAGCCCGATGATCTTCAAAGTTATGAAGCAGACCGAGCGACCTGGAGCGCAGTGGTAAAACATTCGCTTCGGATTTGGCAGGACCCGGATTCGATTTCCTGTCAGACCATCCTCATTGCGGTTTTCTAGGGGTTTCGTGTGACTTCTAGGAGTTTCCTGTAACACTCTAAGCGAATACTGGGATGGATACTTAATACACGCCATGAACGATCCACCCTTCCCCACTCCTGTATACTTCTTTTAAGACCGTGAAGTTCCTAAGGGTGCGTTAGCCAAAAAAAATATTTAATAAATTAACTAGCTTTAATATTATAATTATATTGTAATGGTTGGAATACATGCTTTTTCACAAACTATTTGATGTGAAACTAAATCTAGTTTGATGGCCTGTAACATTTTACAAACATTTTTGTATGTTCGAAGTAGACTTTAGTTTCACACTTCCATCTGCTCATCAATGTTAATTTATTTCACTCTAGTAAATATGACAAAAACATTTTTTTAACTCCCTAGGAGTTTACAGGCGTGATATTAAAAACAATTTTTAAAATATTCACTATTTATATTGTATTTTGTTGGTACCTACCTACTTTTTTTTTTTTTCATTTATAGAGCGAAACTGGAGGCGACTACTGTAATGGTTTGAGTGGGACAAAGAAGTGTTAGACGTTTGAGGTTTGAAAGTGTTGTAACAAAAACACGCATGTTACTTGATGTATGGTTTTATTTGAGTAAAAATTGCGACTAAAGGAAGCATTGGCAACTTGTAAAAATGCCCAGAAAATGTTTTCGGTTGCAAAGAATCGTTATTTATATGATTAAAAATAAATTGCATATATATATATATATATATATATATATATATATATATATATATATATATATATATATATATATATAATTATGCTTAAAATTCTTATGATGGCACAGAAATGTCTTCAGAGCACTGTTTTGTAAAACAGGTAACGAATTATTGCAATCAGTATTTGTGAGGACTTTTTTTAAGCACTACCTTAAATGCTGATTGAAAAGAACATTGCTAGAAAATATTTGTAACAATAACGTTGTATTACATTACACGCGTTATTTTAACTGCGACATGCATATGTATTTTCTGTAATGTCAAATATTTTTTTAACATATGAAAGTGTATTAACTTTTTTACTGAGAATTCTTCAATATAGTAAACTATGTACAAACCAACAAAATACTTAATATAGCCTCGATTGTGCGTACGTAGCATAAAACCAAGATAAAGTAAACGCGACGCATAATAAGGAAGATGCTTAGATAAAGTATTCAAAATTTACATGACTCTTCCGAACTATTTCGGCACCAAATGCAGTCAGGTAAAGTAATAGACCCGTGAACATTTTAATTTTCAAATTATTGAGCTTTAAAGAAAGTCATATTTTCAAACACACCCACAAACATTGAAAACACTTTCTTGTTGGCTAACGCACCTATAACGTAGTCGGTACTTATTTCGATAAGCCTCCACCCGCCAGGCATTTTTGTGTGTATTGGAATATTTCACAGACTTAAAAAAACTGTTAAAATTTAGTGAATCCGATTACGTAAAAGCTAACTCGGCCCGTTGTTAATGCATGCATGATTGCAGATTTTTCAGTCGATGATAACGAAGGTTTCACTGTTATAATATTTAAGGAGTGAAGACGGCAAGGTATTAGTAGTTCTCACACTTTTAAATATGTAATCCTCATGACTTGCCAATACCTTTGTACTATTGTGTATTGAAAAGATCTTACGGATGCAATAAAACAAACAAACACTGCGATATTTTAGTGATAGGTTTTAATTTATGTCAACTTAATTCAAATTCCGGAGTGATAATAACACACTATGAACTCATTTTTTTATTTAAGATCCGGTTTAAAATCATAGGTTCAGGTTTAAAAAGTCAGTCTATTGAAGCTCGCATGCGTCCAAAAAGCGAACCTATCGAGCTAGCGAGCTAATAGCTGGGATGCGTTTAACCAGACCTGGCGCACGCTCGTTACCGAACGTCCTAATTGCGCGTGTTGGGAAAATAATATAGCAGATCAAATTTTCTTTAATAAAAGTAATTATTTTCTCTCAATAATTTGTGCATTTCTCGTGAACGACAGTGAGCATTCCAGTCTTCTGTGCTGCCATCTCAGGCGAGTTTTGCAAGACCCTGCCCGCCCCTCGAATTGTCGGCTAGTCACGGATGCCATGAACTCGCCCATTGCCTAATAATATCGCCACCGCCGTGTGGAACAACCCAAAACACTACAACGGCCAAGATATCGTCGCAAACTACAAGCTATTGATTGCTACTTTTTACTTAAAAGAATTAATTTTTTTTAAGCTAACCGTGCCAGACTGAACGCAGACATAGAAACAAACATTACATACATAAACTGTATTTTTGTCGCTAATAGCAGATTGTTGGGTTTCTTCTTGTAGCTTAAATCGCATAGTACGTCTTGATTTGTATATCGGCGCTATAGTAAAGCTTTTATTCGGAATAAATTTCATTTTATTGCTGCACTAAATAACTACTATACATATTTATATTCTTTGGAGTTCCAACCAGACACGATTTACAGCATAAAATACTTTATTTAACGCAATTTCACGACCTGAACGTATGTTGCTGTAATTGTGTGTGTTACATACAGTAAAATGTTCAGTATGGTGACGTCACAGGGACATCAACATGGCGGTTCACGTTTTTAAAGACTGCTCTTTTTGCTTACGTTTTTTCTCGAATTCTACAGACGCGGAGAAAGAAAGTATGCTATCGTTGTTCATTGAATTAGATGTACTTAAAAAAAAAAAAAAAAATAGGAATTTTCCCTATTACTCGAACCTTAATAAAAACGGTTATTTTGTGATGTTGGCAAACCTACTTTACGTATAAAACGCGTTATTAGTAGTTGCCCTGATATAGGCCGCTCGGAATAAAGTGAACACTAAATATTTTACCTTTGAAAAATATCACTAGCTGTTACTACATACAATTCAACATTACCGATAGTCACTTTACTACTTGTATGGTTGGCAACGAAATAACACAACATAGTTCCATGTTTATTCGTATTTAAATACAACAATACTGAAACAAAATCAACCGACAGCGATATAATTTTATTTTATATAATTAATAAACTTCTTTTTTTTATCAAACTATATAGGTAAATATCGACTGAAAAATTTATATTACACGCGCAAACATAAAGTGACGTGTCCCAGGAGGTCAGACTTTTCCCGTCGTTAGCAGTTACACGAGGAAAGATACGAATTGGCTGGAAATAGATCTTTAGCAGGGCTTTTTCAAGTGCTCACTTTATTCCGAACTGCCTATACTATCTAAAGTTATAAGGCAAGTACTTCTGAATACGAAATTATTTCTGGGTATCGCCAATCGCTCCTCAAATCTTTGCAGCCTTCTCATTGTAACTTAGAACCTGATTGATAAATGTTTTTAACATTAGTTTACAAACTTTCGCTGTAAAGGTAAGATATTTTTTACACTGTATATTTTGTTTATATTCATAGTTTTAATCTTTTGTAATTCCATTTGCTAAGATTTGAAGCATTTCTTTCAATAGGCTACGATTTTTAAAAATGCTGGATACCGCTTTTAGTTAAAGACATAGTTTTTTTTAGTTAAAGTAATCGTTTTATAGACGTCATATCTAAGACGGGAAAATTCCGCAGACAAGGTCGTCAAATTAAAACTCGTGGTTTTACTGCATGTGCTGTTTCAAGATGCAAAGTTTCAAAATAATTGCCTACAAACTAACACTTACGCTTAATAATCTGCCACAACACAACGGGGGATTTTAAATGGAGAGGTAGGAAATAACACGTTAACGAATTTGTGTTCTAGTTATGTTCTTTACTGATGACCATCTATAGCAAAAATAGTGTATGTACCATAGACTAGTATTCTGCTCTAATAGAAAGTATCCGTTAGTCATCTGAAAAGGAATGCAAAATTTCGTGTTTTTTTTTTTTCGAATTAAAAAACTAATACAATACAGTTTTATGTGAAAAAAAATTCCTGAGAAAATATTGAGCAATTTATAACTATCTCTGGTTCATACATAATTTGTTTCTTAACTTTGCTGGCCGTGATTAATCATTCCGCATTTCCAGTTAGGCTAAGATATCGTGGAACACGCACGACGATAGATAACACGCACATCTTTGACTAATTCGCTGTAATTATTTCAACCCCAGTGGCTGAAATAAAATCAAGATATCGTCAGAAAAAAAAAGTATATTCAGTAGCAAAGTTTGTGTGTGTATGAATGTATACAGGATATATATAGCGATTTAATATGTGGTTTTCCCTATATTGCGTAGTAATCGGACGGTTTTTAACGCTGGTTTCCGGTATGGTTGAGATCTTTCGATAACAGAAAATGCTGTTTAAAAACCTTGGTTTTATTCATGACACTTTTTGATATTTTGTACAAAAAATCTAATTCATAAACTTCACTTTCAAGGGCGGATGTCACACTAGACGAGTTGAGCTAAGATATGAGTTGAAAGACGTAACTTCTATAGTTTTCCACAAGAATTTAGCATCTGAAATGTTTTTCGGGTATGTTTTCGAACTTATTTTTAAGTATTTACTTTAAGTTACTTTGATATTGGAACAAAAAACGTTATATTTGGTAAATACTGTAATTACGTTTCCAAATTTGGTATTTAAAATAAATATTTTATGATTACTTAAATGCGTTGCCTTTAGAATTAAATTTCTCTCGTCCGTGACAAATATCTTCGGAAAAAATGGCATTTATTACATTATGACTGGCAATTTTAGTTTACTCGTTTCACTTAACGTGGGAATGAGTTATTTTAAAAACTTAGTATTTAAAGTTACTTTCGTTTTGAGAGACGTTAAGAAACAACCGAGGATATAACGTATCCCAGCACAAAAAAAAAAAAAAAACAGAATTTAAGCGAACATTATTTTTATTTGGATTTCAGAGTAACTTATTAGGTGTGATATGAATCAGCGAGTTATAACCAGCAGAGTTTTATGAGCCAGTTTTAATGCACTCGTGTACTGTATTTATAAATGGAAGAATATGCGAAGGAATGTCTAAGTTTTGGTTTAAAAAATGAAATGCACGTATTAAATTATAGGTTAGTGTGGGGCCGCGAAGACCCAGTGGTTAAGCCACTCGCCTCCCACCGAGGCGACCCGGGTTCGATCTTCAGCGTGGTCGGTCCCCAAGTTTTTGCTCGTGGAAATCGTACTGGATGGTGTTCCTGGCCGGTGGGTTTTCTAGGGGATCTTTCGTTTCCCCCGCCACTCTCATTCCGGCACTTCTCCATCGTAGGGCCTCATTTCATGCCTGTCTTCGAGGTATGCAAGTTGTCTACGAGCTTCCATTAATAAAATCTGCATTCGATGTGAGATATCCTGGCTTTCGGGTGTCATTCTCATACTGTAATTATTTATTTTATAGGTTAGTATTTTACAATAAGATATTTTCCAATACCCATTTTAAAAAAGCTAAATATGATTCAGTATTTAATATGTTATAGTTATCTTACGCATATAGGCCTAGCACCTTTCCGTAAGATTAGTTTTGCAGACTAGTGTAACTGGCATACATATTTTTAAGTTACAGTTGGGGAGAGGGCGTCCATATTTAATTTATCTTTGTAGAGGTGAATTCTCGTGAAAAAGTAGTTAGACATTATAATCAGACACACTTTAGGCAAGTGAATATCGAGGGAAGTACGAACCTTTGAAAGTAAATATAAAATAAAGTATTTTGGCCAAAATATGGAAAATGGCTAGGAGTTAAATAACAAGCCTCTGGGCGATGTTAAATGTTATATATCTTTACCTGTAAAGAAATCGCCCTTCAATAATTTATCTTTTAGTTAAAATAAGGGTGGTCACCGTTTAATTGCATCAAATAACTTTACACTAGGTTTTGTGAACACTTCGTGTTGTTTGAGCTGTACAGTGTAAGGTACAAAAAGGGTCCTCTGTTACAAGCTCCTAGAATGTACCATTTCTAATGCACACAACGATTGCTGGTATCATAAACTACCTGGTATGTACGCAAAAAGTGCTACTTCCACCAAGAAATTGATATGTGCGTGCACCGTGCTCTCATGTTAATCATCCAGCGATGCAACTGTTTAAACGAATCTCACGAAATCCATGCATTCAATATGTAAAAACCTAAGGGTTTTCACATTAGTGATTATTTCAAACAGAAAAAAACCATAACATGTATAAATACAATGATATCCCCTTTGCACATTCTAAACGTTTAAAGGGTGATTTAATTTCATATTTAATACATCAGTAACACGTAACATAGCACACAGAATCACAGTAGCTCTAAGTCTTTTTCGGTATTTTGCCAAACCATCATTATTCATAAAACTTACATTTTAGGTTTCGAGTGTCCCTCAGTATTTCAGTATTCATTTGTCTAGAATCTGTCCATGTAATATTTGCCTTGCTTTTTCGCTAGGAATCACCTCTCGAAGTTTGGACGTCTAAGTTCCTTTACGTCCTGTATGATTTATCCACCTCTCATTGCATGTCGATCGTAAGGCTTCTGGTAACGTGTGTAACATGAAACACGTGATTTTGTAAACGACAGTTCGAGATATGAGAACGTTTTCAATATATTAGCAAAAGTAAAGCGTTCTTTATATTGTTTTTATCAATTTTTTTTCCACGCTTACAATTCTGCTGAGCACTGTTTTTAGTGATTCAGTCAAAAATATTTTGATCGCAAAATTAGATTACACTTAGATTACACTCCTCCTTCCCGTTTTCCGAAAATTCATTACACGTACTGGGTTCACATTTACACAATATGATACGCAAAACCAAAACTGAATGTTAGTAAACGTAAATAATTGTGACTTGTCTAGGGATACCAAATTATTTTTAAGGCATTCACAATATTTATAGACAGCCTACAGAAAATAAGTCCAGTACAGTTATTATCATAAGTTAATTACCGGTTTCTGTATTTAAAGAGAAAACTAAATTAACTGACTGACAAACCCCCAGTCCAAATCGTTGTGGACCCACGTAGTTAAATTTTAGTGTAGGTTCCCCAAAAGGTGTAGTTAAGCCCAAAAAGCCTTTATTCCCCTTCTAAATTCGATGGGAGAGGATTTTTTTTTTTTTTCAAAGGATCGTCGATATAGCTAGAACCTGTGCACGCTATAGTAATGATTTTAATTTATTGTGACACCCATACAAATGTATACCTACTAGGCAATTTCAGAATTTTTTTCAAGATTCGACCATTAAGGGCGCGGTTCACCTCTTTTTAAACGTATTTTTTATTTTTATATTTGTACCGGATATTTTTTTCTTATTTTAGACATTAGTAGTGGCTAAATCTTCCTCTTAGAAAATTTCTGTATCTCTAATAGTTTTTGCATAACGAGTCGTAAACTTTCAAATTTCGACCGTATGGTTTTATGTACGCCACTAAAACCAACCGACATACCAAACCGAAAAAAATTCACAGTGTATAACAATGTTATAGGCTATGATTTGAACTATATAAAACAATTTTTGAAAATTTTAAATTTTTATTTAAAAATTCGGCATTTTTTATTAAATACAGAAATATTTTATTTTTTTGTTTTCATGTGTGTCATTTCATAGCCTACAACATTGTTATACACTGCGAATTTTTTCGGTTTGGTATTTAGTATTACAGTTGGTTTAGTGGCGTATATAAAACAGTAATGTGCAAATTTTGACGTTTACGACTTATTACGCGAAAACTATAAGAGATACAACAATTTTCTAAGAGTAAGATTTAAACAGAATTTATGTCTAAAATAAAAAAAAAAAGATCTGGTACAAATATAAAAATAAAAAAAGACCTTGAAAACTGAGGTGAACCGCGTCCTTAAGAGGGCGTGGTACATAGTGCAACGGTTAAAAACATTAATCTATAACTGTGGGTTTCTTGAAGCCAATTTGCGAAAATTAAACAATAGCAATCCTAGATAATAGTTTTACCCAAAACAAAATAGTTTCCAGTGTTACGAACTGCTGAGGCACAATCTCTGACGCCGGAGCCTCGTTTATTGAATTGCGGCGCAAGAGATCACGCATAACGAATTAGTAATTCTGGATAAATATTAACCCATAAAGTTGGCAAATACCGTTATCTAGGATCGTCATGGAGTAATTTATCCGTATTGGCTTCGAAAAACGCGTAGAAATCAATTGATATTTTCAGCGTTTATTTATCTACCACGCACTGTTAAGGCTGTGAAAAGACGTGAAATGTGTTTTCTATTAACTGTCGATATCTGCGGGACCCTTCAACATAAACAGCTGCTTTTTACACTTAATTTAAGGATTCATCTAAATTGGACCCTAGTAATTGTTATAGTTGACAGTAGAAAGGCAGGCTTTAGTTTGAATATGATTATCTTTACCACTAAACGACAAAATCTTTCTTTTATTTGAGGTTTATATTTCCACAAAATACTGGGGTTAACTCGTCTTGTTATGTTGTCAATCAGACATACACATAACGAGAACATGTTCATTTTTCGTTGAGGTTTTCGCAATGTGTGGAATTTAACTATATGTCTGTGGAATTCTGGATAATTGTTCTGGCAACACTGGCTACTACTTTACTCTGAAGATGTAGGCAGCAATGTCTTCCGAAACGTCGACACATAAGCCTAAAGTAATACCCGTGCATGGATTGAGTGCTGAGAAATATTGTGTCTCTGAGGAGATGTGAGTTAGGATGAATGTAGTAGCACTGTCAACTCGCCACGCACTAGCTAGCACAGCGACCGAAGGGGAAGACGACAGACAGGGCCAGTGAAATTCCTGGTCATTGTCCAGTGCAGGGAGGCCTTGTGACGGTGGTGGGCGTGTCGCACACCTGTGCACGGTGGTCGTTTGAAGTGCCGGCGAGCTAGTCTAGAGTGGAATGTGCTCCCAACACCTGCTGCAGGCTCTCACGCCTCCGGCTGGCCTGCAGACATACCTGCCTCCATGTGAGACTCCATTCATCCGTCCTCGCACTCACGTAGGATCTTGCCGTAGGCGTATATTGCGCGAAATGAGAATCTAGCATGTCATATTTTCAAGAGAAAACACGCAGTTAGTAAACCGCTCCGAACCTTGGCAGCTACACCATGTAAACCAAAACAAAATTATAAAGAAGGTACGTATTCATCTTCAGCCAAAGTTTATCGATTTATAAAATACGTATATTTGTAATATTTTGTTACCAAAACAATTGCTATTAATGAGTTACTTACAAATAATACTGCTGGGATAAGTGCTCGTAATGCATTGACATGGCATGTAGCAGAAAGTATAAATCACAAGTATCTGGTACGATAAGGTATGTAGGTTTTACGTCTCGCCGACAGGGAGGTCATTACACACGAAGACACGCAACTTGGTACAATGTCACGAGCTGGGAGAGGAGTCAGCCATGACCTTTATTAAGGGACCATCCCTGCACTCGTCTGGAGCGATTTCGTGAAACCGTGGCAAACAGAAATCAGGATGGCCTGAGCCGGGGATTGAACCCGGGTCCTCCCGAATGCAAGTCCAACGTGCGTGCGACATTACCAAGCAGTTTATTCTACTTAATAATCAAATGTATAAAACCCTTCATGTGTGTAATTATGAAGGTAGTGTTGCTCAAACTTATGCTATGTTGGTATAGAGAAAATCGTAATACGTGGTGTGTGGAGAGGAATCGAAGGATATCTAGCGTCGTTAACAAAACAGTCCTATTACTCGTATCCATTGGGCACTTTACTGAAATTCTTTGAATATTAATGCACTTATTTATTGCAGGATTTCTTTTGCGGAGTTTAAGTTAACACCATACCAATTTTGTTTTATAAAATAAGGGCTATTTGTTCCTACGAGGGAAATAAACTAATCTTAACGGTAATAAATAATATTGTGTTTAGGTATGTGAATTCGGTTCATAAGAAACTTCGCTGGTGTTATTGCACAAAATTCAACTAACTCTACTGCACACAAAACTCATTTTGCGTCATGTGAAGCCTGCGTACGGCGTTGACTGCTATATGACTCGACAAATTTCTATTTTCCATGGCCGGTTGGTCATATGACTTGCGCATAACGACCAATGAATCCTTCGTTCCGTTTGAGTGGCGGGACCTCGAACCAATAAACAGGGAATGTTCTAGTTAACACGTCTTTTAAACAACCTTACTCAGATCGGCCTACATCACTTTAGCTACAAACGTTCTGCCATTAAAATTATATGATCACTCCTTAGTCCTGCAGTTAAAACGGTTGGCCGAAATATCTGCGCACTAGTTCAGAGCTTGGCGTATAGCGGCGATGCGGCATTTGATGCACATGTGTGTCAGTGTCACCCTCGCGTTTACTCCAGGGGCATCATTTCAGGTTTTTCTAGGGGGGGGGGGAAGCAAGATTTTTTTTTCTGTGACAGTGACCTTGTTGCATCTTTTTTATTAACTAAGCATGTATAAATTAGAAACCTTAATAATAAAACTTCAGTTTTATGTGATTAAGTTAGCATTATTTAAAAACAGAATACAAAAATACATTAATTTTTACACTTAAAATTCTAAATCCAGCCCCCCTGTCCTTCCCTTAAATGACACCCTTGTTTACTCGCTTTTGTGTCGTGAAAGCTTCAGGAAAGCAGCGGAGAGATGGGTGCAATTTTGTAATAAATGTTGACACATCTGACATCTAGCTGCTGTTAGTACCACAACCTCGCAGAACTCGTGCTAACGGTTAAGTGTGTGGTATAACGAAAATAAAGAGAGAAAGAAAGAAAGGTTATGCACGAAACCCCGAAAAATTTCGGTGTCGTAAATCTGTCGAGAACAGCGCGTTTCGAACTGTTAAACTTCCCGGACGACATCGCCGAGTCCCGGAAGCGGGGAAACCTGCATGTCCATACAGATGAAATGCGTAGTTGTGCGCGCAGGTCAACGTCCCAACAGCAACTCCTAGGGACCTAACCCACAGGGGGCCTTTCTGCTTGTGGTTTGCCGCACGTAGAGGGAGGTCCATGTTCATTTGTCCGCGCGAAAGAGAGCGAGGTAACCAGGGACCCACTGCTTCCGGGTGGTCTGCCCCCGGAGGTGTCATCCTTTTCAAGTGTGGCGCCCCCGTGCTGTGACGGTCCCGTGTGATGCCCGCAGATGTCTAGTCTCTCTCCCCATCCATTCTCCGTCTCCTGCCATTGTCGCGATTCCTCCCCGCGGCCACAATAACTCCGATAACTCATCACCAGCACATCGAACCTCCAGCGCAGCGAGCCTGCTGAAAGCCAAGGCGACACATTCTCTGCAAGATACGGGAGAAATATTAATCGACAGGTAGCCTATGCAGACTCTCCCGACCAACACCAACTATTAGTCACGATCGGTAGTTGCGTTTAAACATTCTGGGGGTGGGGGATATTTAAAATACAAATATATTAATGCAGCAAGGTAGACAGCAATTTATATCATGTTTTTATTTTTATATTTGTGCCAGATAATTTATTTTCTCTTTTAGACATGAATTGTGACAAAATTTGCTCTTAAGAAATTTTTTTATCTATAGTGGTTTGCATAATTGCATGTCAAAGTTAAAATTTGCACGTCACGGTTTTAAGTACGACACTGACTTACCAATCTGAAAAAAATATTCACACTGAATAACGAAGTTGTAGGCTATATTGTCTCCTACACAAATCCACAAAATAATATATTATTTTTTGTATTTTAAAAAAATTCTGTGACTTTCAAGGTGGTCGTCTGCCCAAGCCACCGAGCGGTATACAAAGCTTAGGTCGATACACGTTTATTCGAAAGCTGTCCAATGTGCGTGAGAAATGTCTGCTTAGGAATAAATAGCATTCAAAGATTATTACACGGTCTACATCGATTCCAGGCCCTTCAGTAGTTTTTAAAGTTTTTTTATCGCTGTCGAAAATGAGTGTTTTCGCGGTCGTTTTTAAGCACGAAACTCTCGTGTTGAAATTACAATAGCACAACTGGTGCAATGCGACTCTGAAAATTCTCGTTACTGCAAACACTAGTTTGTCTTCAGCGTGACATAATATATAAAGTCTTAAATGTAAATTGTTCCTTTCCACTGTACAGTAGCCATTGATGTTTACATTAATTATATATATATATATATATATATATATATATATATATATATATATATATATATATATATATATATATATATATATATATTGCATAATCACTGATATCTCACGTGGGGAAATACAGTCACAATTACACATTTGCATAAAAAGTTTGTGATTCACGTATTCTGCCAAGTTAAAATATGTCCACGAACCAATAAGTTCTAATTAAAATGTCTTACAAAATAATTTAAAAAAGTCATTATTACCAACATTCCCAGTTTCACCAACATTTGGGCACTGGATCAAAACACGTTTTTCAGCTTCGTCGCGTCAGCGACGCAAATTAAACGGAAATTCTTTTTATTTGTAAATCGTATTACGCATGCATTTTTTTTATCGCACTGACGTCATAGAAGTCTCGACGCTGACTGCCTAGCAAGCAAGTACTTTATTCGCGTTGCAACCATCGCGTCCGTCTGTAGCGCTATTGTGATTCCAGCATTAGTGCAGTATCTTAAAATAAAATTTTACGCGTGTACGGCACACTTTTATGTCTAATAATTAATCACAAAATTGTAGAGTCACCAATGAATGACTCTTTGACCCTAATATTTTGTGATTAATTAAAGCGAACTATCGACGAGAAGACTACAAAATATTTCAGTGACTTGCTTCTAAAGGCTTAGGTAAGGCGTGACGTGTATAATATGTCGTCCTTATCACTTCCGCACTTACAGGCCTCGAAAGCGCAAAATACATCAACTCAGACCGCCATTGCGATGTCAAAGAACAACGGTAAACCAAGTAGCGCAATACTTTTGATGTCTAGTTACCGCAGCACCACTTCGCTCGGTGTTTGTCACAGTGAAACATTATAATTATGTCTCGTATGTAAAATTGGAAATATTAACTGCTGGTTGACATTATTGTCGCCACAGAAAACCAAGCCAACAAAATGACGACGACACAGAAAATAACAGGTTGCCTTAGACGTGCTTATCAAAAGAATCAAAGAGCAACAGGAAGATTAGAAAAAATTCACTGTATAAAAAATAGTATATAAAAGGAGCTCCGAAAGCACAGCATTTAGAGTAAGAATCCAGGATCCTTGGATTGGCATCACATCTGCAATATTGTATTTAGATTGCACTGATTGACCACTGACACTGGCTGACCTTGAGATACACAATCCAGGTAGTCTGAAAATTAAAAACAATTTATAAATACATATACATTTATTATGTATATACAATTTGAAAAAAAAAAAAAGGATTTCCAATTATTAACTTTAATATTTAAATCTTAAAAACTAAGAAAAATTAAAACTCGGCAAAAAAAACCTTAGACCTACAAAGTTAACAGATGATAATGTTTTCGTCGTATGTCATTCGTTTACAGTACCAACCAAAAACATAGGGCCCCCCATACATAATAGGAACACCCGACCCGGATTCATAATATTGGTTGGAGCGACTTTGTGAATTTTTCCCTGAACGTAATCGCCATAAGCTTAATTTTTGTTCAAATAAACGTTTTTGTATATTTCTTTGTTTACAAGCTATGAATTTACGAATATATTGCAAAAGTAAAAAAAAAAAATCACTACATTTTGCAGTATACGAAAGCTATTAAAACAAAAACTACTTCAGGTAGGTTAATGTATTTCGTTTGTGTAGCATAAAATTTATGAACGTAAAATAATATGCAGGATTCACAGAGGGAAAAATTATTTGGAACTTTTTTTGCCTTTTTTGTGAATAATAAACACTCAAAAATCCACTTTTCACATCTTGGTGATATCATGTTTTAGACACGCGGTATAAATGTTAACGCTACTGCTACTTCTTGCCAAACACATCTACTAACAAGCCTAAGCGGCAAACACACGGCGGCTCAGTCAATACCACAAAAATATACACACGGAATTAGTGGAATATTTATACAGTTTTCTCTGTATTTTTAAATCCTCTCTGTAGCTGCAAACGAGGGTGAATTAAATGTTATTTACTGTGATTGCTTTATAGTATTTTACGTTCATGAACATTCTACTTCACAAACAAAAGACATTAAGATACCTGAAGTAGTTTTTGTTTTATTAGCTTTTGTATAGTGCAAAATGTAGTGATTTTTTTTACTTTTGCTATATATATTCATAAATTCATAGCTTGTAAACAAAGAAATATACAAAAAAGTTTATTTGGACAAAAATGAAGCTTATGGCTATTACACTCAGAGAAAAATTCACAAAGTCGCTCCAACCAATATTATGGATTCGGGTCGGGTGTACCTTATTGTATGGGTGGCCCTATGTTTTTGGTTGGTACTGTACATCACTGAAGGCTGCCATCTAGGATATTTTCAGTTTTGTTTTCACTCATAGTCTTATTACAATTCTGGAGCCAGCAATATTTTCCCATTCACTCTTTTCTTCATACTAAATATTTGTTTATACACGCAGGTCACAATTTTGTGTCTATTTTTTTTTTTTTTTTTTTTTATGTTGTTCAGCGGGCTTGTTTATAAGTCTTACGGGTCAGACCATTCGCCTCCCACTAAGGCGATCCGCGTTCGATTTCCTTGTCGGACGATGCTGTTGGTCGGCGGGTTATCTCGGGGATCTGAACTAAATGATTATTTAATTGTAAATGGGGTCACGAGAGATGTCGTGACGTTCATCCAGGAAACTTAAGAAAACAAGCTGATTTTCATATGCCTCATCCGATAGTATTAGAGTAATAATCAAAACAGGAGATGAGAATATTCAAGAAGTGAATATGTGGAGTGATATAAAAGAACAGACTTTTGCCTTATATTTAGAAATTAATGTAGAAATTGAAACCAGCTTCCATTCGAAGGAATACTAATATATATATATTTTGGTATTAAGTTGATTAGTAATAGTTGCAAATTGTCAGTATTTATGCTATGTTTTTGGCAATTGGGTAAGGTTATTTTACGAATGCTGTTGTAAATCCTGGTGGAATTAGTAGCTAGAAAAATAGTGATTTAAATAAAAAATATCCTGTTTCAAAATTAGAAAAACAAAAATTTATTTCTAATATAGAGGGAAAGGAGAAGCATTTTGACATGCCACTAAGTATATTTCGTTATAAAGGTTATGATTCTACTTTTTTTACTTTCTGGTATTAATAAACCTCCTAAGAGAAATATTTGAGGAGATAAAGGAGTACGAGCCCGATGCATGCCCGTAAAATTGATGTTGAATTTAGGTCTGTCAATTTTAATTCTTCCTTACATGCTTCTGTTTCAGTTGAAATAGTAGTATACAACATATCTAAAGTAGACGGTAAAATACAAGCCAATACGGAGGGAAATGAAACAAAAAAAGTGATGTAAGTGAAGTACAGCAAAAAGATTGGCATACAGTGTTCTCGCTGCAATTGCGATTCTTGTTAATATAGTTGTGTCTGTCACCTTAATTATTCCTGCAACACTAGCTTTGGTTACTTTCTATCTTTCAAATAAGAAGTTATCTCAGTATTTGATTACTACTGTTAAAATAGGTAGTGGGTTGTATGTATGAGAATGAGCAACAGAATGTTGAGGTATCTTCGCGAGATGGATGCTGGTGAGTCGGACGTTACGTGGGATATGGAAATTAAGTTTCCACCACAATTTGAACAGTTACTTAAAGATTTTTGAGAAGATAAAAATGATAAGCTATTTATTACATAAGAGGCAGAGCACAATACTATATTGAAACTATGAGCTAATATCCACTTAAAAAACTGTCTTTAGCCTTTACGTAATGAAATCAGGGGTACGATTCCAAATTCGATTCAAGGATTCACAGAAACTATGGGAGAGCTGTTAAAGCTAGACGAAAAATGTATTACGTAAGACAAACTGAAGGCACTGTTGAACGAGTTCAGACTGATATCGGTGAATAGTGTAGATTCTAAATTGACAAGTCACTACAAGATGCTTAGAGTTGCCTTTATGCAGGAAATCAAAATTGCATAGCAAAGAAGAAAATAAGGTTTTTCATTATAAGAAAGACTGAAAGTAGTGTTAGTACAACAAGAATTAAAATTTCAAGGTAAGGAACTACCGGCTGAGAAGAAAATGATAATAACATAAGTACGAGATACTTTTAAGGATAGTAGGCCTAATCTTCTTATACTTAGAGCACAATAGAAACATCTTATAACAGAAGGAAATTTAGGACAGTAATTAACTGATGTTTGTAAGGATGTGTATCCTACAGAAATAAAGAAAGCTCTAAATAATGCTGAACAGGAGCTTGAACGTTTCAGAAAAGTAAGTCGAGAAGTGTGTAAAAAATTAGAAGAAGCAGATAACAGAAGATACGATAACTTAAGAGCTGGAGCTTTAAAATGATAACTAGAAGGCATTTTTAAATTTGAAGGTAGTGATCAAGAGGTTGAAAGAAGGCTAATAAGATCGGTAATAAAAAGAGCTGAAAGTGAATTGAGATGATTCGGTATACTTAAAAAAAAAAAAAAAAAACCTGGCTTGGAGAGACGATTAACATAATCTGTGTGGGGTACATCAAGTCAGGGTAAGGAAGAGCAGAGTCTAATTAAACAGCTTGAAGATTCAGAAAAAGAGGTAAAGGTTCTGTCGAGTGAGGAAGCTTAAAATAAAGTGAATAATTTTGTAGGAATTATGTATTTAGAAATAAATCAGTATAAAATGCAAAGGTAGACTCAAGAACAAAAAGAGGGTGTCTTAAATTCATGCAAGGTACTGAAAAAGTATGATCCGGCGTCGAGATCGAGTTATACATTATGAGATCCTGAGGGCTGGTATATCTTTATCGAATGACGTTTCCGACCGATTTACTCACTATCGAGTGGATCCGAAGTAGTTTCCACGAGTACCTATTGAGGTAACACCTGCATGTACGATCAATGATCCGTGTGGCAATAAGCAGTCATAATAAGGACGCTATTTAGATCCTTTTTTTTTTTTTTTGTAACTTTGAATTTGAATTTATTTCATGCAAAAGAATACAAGAAGGTTACAAGACAATGCTTATAATCTCCTTGAGCATAGCTCGATTGGGGATCTTAATGTCATACTTCCAAATAACAGAGTTTTGTTACCAGATTGGCAAATTGCACCTTTTACCATTTTGCGCAAAGAATTGGTGACATTAAACCTCCAATATGGCGTCGAGAGAGTAGACTGATTGTGACCACGTACTCTCATTATGCTACTACATAACATTTAAATATTTTCATCATCAGTCGTCAACCTATCAATTTAGTACATCTTTGAAAAAAGTGTTTATTTTGTTTGTGTTTACCAACACTGATGGGATTTGGATGAGATTAGGAAGTAAATTGTGATGTTGAAGTAATGCTGTTGCTCGTTTAAAAGGAAATAAGTTGCCTAGTGTGTGTATAAGTTAATAGTTATGGAGGACACGTCATAGCAGATATAAACTCATGCAAAAATGTTTCAAAAAGTTTCTTTGAGATATTCGTCATGGCAAAAAAGGAATTTGCAAGGGCCACAAAGGGTGTCAAGTTGTGAAAAGAAGACTGACAAGCATAGATATGCCAAGGATGAATGTTTAACTAAACATAATATTGTTATGTATGCTTAGGGCACAAAATATGGTTGTTTCAGTATATCATTGTCTAATTTAAAATTGTAACTATTAAATTACATAAATCCTTTTAATCTCAGATATTAATGACAAGTCTCGTGGATGTGGCCGAATTTTTAGTTAGCGTTATTATAGGTACAGTTTTTTACAATGCCTAAGGACAATTTTGCCATTCCTGTGTATGCTCTTAGAGAACTGTCAGGTGAGTTGACAGGATAGCAAATATCAAACTTTTTATAGCTGGCTGGTACTCAATGAGTTGTGATTCTTAATATTTGCCAAAAAAATATAATAAGTTTTTACACTTGCAAAAATATTTCAGATTAGAACATTTTTAACAGCCTACTTTCAGATGGTGTAGGCTTTTTCAGTTGACAGGCTGGTATTCCAAAACATTTTTATAAGGAGTTTGGTGCAGGTTATGTCATACCTGGGTCTTATCAGTATTCATAAACTTTAAATATCACGTCAAAACTGTAAGTAAGAAATACCCGAGCCCTAATTTGTAGGGCTCGGAAATCAGTGATTTATTCTTGGCTAAATCTAAGTTAAACATGCACAGTGCGCTTACTGGCAGATGGAAAATTACAACTTATTTTACCATTTGCTTGCAGAATATAATTTGAAATAAAATGATAGAGAACAAAAACAGTCTAACCATGCAGAAAATATAACTTTGTGGCAGCAAGAATGCTAAGTAATAACCCACAAAAACCTGTTAGTCCCCCAGAAATGTTATAGGGCAAGGGGAGATCCACCATATCATGGGAAGGAGATTGTAATGTTGAAGAGGAAAGGAAAGCAGCTACGTGTTAGATGGAAACAAAATGGAATACAAAGGACCAGGGAATCCATGAAACAGTTAGGAAGGGAGTTGGGAAGTAAGATCAAGCAGGCAAGGAATAGGTATTTGGAGAGTATGATGGTGGAAGGGAAGGGCAAGGAAAAAATTATTTGGGTATCTTAGAAAGGTGAGTGGCGAAGGGGAGGGGATCCCAACTTTGAGAGGAGCAGATGGAAGGCCTGCTGCAGATGACAGGGAAAATGCTGAACTGTTGCAGGTACAATACATGTCTGTGTATGAGGCAAAGGACAACTATAGGAGTCAATAGGGTAAATAACAAGTTTTGTGTGAAGGTTGTGATATAGAAAGGATGGTTAAGAAATTGAGGAGCAATGAGGCAGTTGCGGTCAGATGGTATAGGAAATGGTGCACTCAAGTTTGGAGGAAAGAATGACGTGGGCGTGTGGGTGGGGAGGGCAGTATTAGAGGTATTTAGGTAGGGTGAAGGTGAAATGAGGTGTGGATGGGGAAGTAATGGAAGGAATACCCGGCTGATTGAAGCAGTGAGATCCGTGTTGTCTCGGGTCGTGGCGCCGACGGCCCAAGGGACTGCGTGCATAGATGCTAAGAGATTTGTACGGCGAAGGGAGCTGTATAGCCTCTGCCACGCTGTTGTCTGTAGGCCGAGCCACACACCATAAGTCCTTACCCAATCACAGGGAACACAGGTAACACTCATAAACGAAATAAGAAATTTGTGGTAGAATTACTCATGTTTACTCACAGAAGCATACAAAATACTAGGGTGCAGAAGACATCACTAGTAAGCGGGCCTGAACCTTTAGCCCGTTCAGTAGGCAGTGCTGATATAATGGCTAGAAGCCGGTGGAAATGATGAAGTTGTTGAGCCCCTCGCGTACGAGCCGGAAGGGGATGGGGAGGCCTCCGGGCCGACAAAATCTAAAACGTTCCAGTTGAAATACTTTAAACTATTGTAATGAAAGTGATTTATGTAAAACAAAGGTGAAAGGCCCGGAGTGCACACGCGAGCTGCCGCCCCTGAACGCGCGCTGATGCCAACTGCCAGTTTCCGGCTCGGAACACCACAGCGCTGCGTCCGAGCGGAGGTGGCGGGGGAAGATACAATTAACACATAAAAATCTACACTGGACTAAAGACATAATTACACAGAAAATAAAATATTCTGCATTGAGCATATCAGAGTCACTAAGTTAAAGAAAGTAACATATTTATGATATGGGGTGCGTTCATAGTGCCCCTCGTATAAGGGTGCTTTCAAAAACACATGTCTTACTAAAACGAATACATTTATAACACAAGAAGGTTGCCATAAGTACAGATGACTCCAATTAATTAAGAAATACACTGGACACAATTGGCACACTCAGAGGGGTTACACACATACATACACCCACACACACGCTCTCACACGGCACATTGTCGCTGGAGGGGGGTGAGGGTGGCACAGATACGGTGCGACAGACGGGCTAGGTCAGAGGGTGTGCTTGGCACACGTCAAGGAGTCGGTTAGATATCTGGAGGTGTTGTTTGTTAGGTAGCTGGAGGAGGGTAAAGGTAAAGGTAAAGGTGGCAACAGTGAGAAAATTCAGAAGGTGTGGAGGAAAACGGAGAGGTGTAGACAGTCGATGCTGGTGAGAATGGTGAGGGAGTGGAATGCACTACAGGAGGAGTTGGTGATGGTTAGGGGAGTTGGGAGGTTTAGGAAGGGACTGGAGGATGGGAAATGTAGGGATGGGGAGGAATCTGCTCATGAGAATGCTCTGCAGCAAGGGCTAGTTATTTTATCAAAGGTTAAATCTTTGATGCCGACTTTATCCCCAATGACCTATATTATTTGGTTTTTCCCATGGGGCTTTAAGTGATTACCATATATTTTATTTGTGAGATGTATTATTTAATGTCCTACACATGTAATGTCTGTGTTTTTTTCTTTATGCTTTACTAATTTGGTTGATAATTTCTCAGGTAACAGTTTTAGCTTTTTCGACAGGCCCTAAATATAATGTTTTTAAAGAGCATGGTGATTTTTTAAGTTTATAGTGACATAGTTTGAAGTGTGTGTTATTTGGTAGATATACCTACTAATGTAATGCTCGTTAAAGACATTTTTTCAAAAAAAAAATAAAATAAAAAAGAAGTTCACAGTTCACTGCAACACATTTCAAGTGTAGGTAAGGAGGCCCTTTAAGAAACAGTTATTTGTGTCTTGAGAACAATGAGATTTCTGACAGTAAAAATTTGGCAGTTAAGGGCTCTATCTCTCTGGACTGGTTCGCAGGCCCAGGCGCGAAGCAGCGGTAAGAACTACCGAGATGTGCACCCAGTGTCGCATCGCCCCTAATCGCAAGACGCTAAACTTGTGCGCAGTGTTGCCATTATATCGCTGGAACTATGGGATTTTAAGCAATTACCCTATAATTTAATGCTGGAAAGTTTGTACTAAAGTTCACAGCAGTTCCCTTACGTAGTTTCGTACCAGTCTGAGCAGTAGATTTTGTGTTATAGCTTTGAGATAAGGCATTTTTTAGCCATGTTGGATGGTTCGTATTTCTAATGCCAGTTGTGTTTGAAAAGTACTTTATAAACCTTCTCTGAAACATGTTTTCTTTTTGTATATAGATAACGTAGAAAGTACATTAGATAGTTTTGCAATAAACACATATTATTAACCCACTACAGCATAATTCGGCAGCCAGGGAGGCGGGCGCTCTAAGTATAACCAAACAGGTTATTGTACATGCAAGAATTGGAAAGTTATTTTCATTGTGTAGGCCTATAGTTTTACACTAACCTTGGTGTGAAACTGATAAATAACATAGATTTAGAGGGCTATGTTATAAAATACAGTATTGAAGAGCCTACACTAGCATTGTAATTTTACAGCAGTAACGTAAATGTTAAAAATTGCTTCAATAATTAATGCAAACATAAGTAGTATACCTAGGCCTACATGAGGATTTTTTATATTTAACTTAATTTGTCTTCTTTTCTGTGAAACAAGGGGCCAGAAATTTCTGTACAAATGTAAATATTCTTTCAGTTTTTTTGTGACCGACAAAAATTTTCAGGTGTAGGGGTTGTCAATAAGTTGTGAATTATGTACCATATCATGTTTTGTATTTACAGTGATAAAGGTTTCACAGCACAGGCCTCACTGTATACCTTGAAATTATAGTGGCCAGGAGGTTTTGTTCGGATAGTTGAGGCCTGACTTACTCTGAGCATGGCATGCTCTTTAGACGCACAGATAAAAAGCTTTGGAGTGCGTGCATTCACTTTTTTTCTTTTAATGTAGTAAGAGTTTGACTGCAGCCTACTGTTTAAGAGTAAAATTTTAGTGTTGTATAGTCTTTACTTCTAAAATTACATTTGAAAAGAAACTATCCTGCTAACTGAGGGAAGGTGGTTCATGTATAATTTGCAATAATAATTAAGAATTAAAAAATTGTGGTGCTGCTCTCTTAAAATTGGTATTCTGTTGAAGTTAAATTGATGTTATAAAGTCAGTGTTATAATGTTAAGGGCTCTGCATACTACATGCTTCAAAGGTGATGCAAAATGTTCGTAAACAGGTTTTTTTTTCTATGAAAGTATTCCTAGTGCACCCATTGTGCCAATGTACGAAAAGAAAGCGCTTTGGACAAGGTCAAAATGCCATCTGCCCTAGTTAAGATAGAGTGTTAATTAAAAACTCTGTTTCTAAGCCTTCTAACAAGCTAAAAACAGCTTTTTCAGGCTGCCTTATTTCAAAATGTACGAACTGGATATATGTGAAACTTATATTAAGACATGCCTTGAAATTTGCTAAAGACTTTCCACCAGTATAATTATATGGTCACCGCTTAAAAGTCCCATAGTAAAAATAGTTCAGCGGGAATCTTGCATGCTGTTTCATCGCTTGACTCGTGACGATATGGCATTTGATGCACGCTTTAAAGTCTCCCTTACTGCTCCGTCGATTTTGAGCCTCTAACGCGCAGATAGGCGGCGCCCTTAAATTATGGCTATGTTGTTACGTGTTACACGTTCTGGACTCATCAAATTAAGCAGTTACTTTTGTAATATTTAAAATTTATTTAAGTTGCGGTGGGTTGACTGTGTTTCAGATTTGTTTGTCTTTTATATTTTAACAGCTGTGGATTTTGTATGATGTTAATGTCACCTTTCTCATTTAAATTACATGTATGCTGTATGCCTTTTTTATTGTTAAGATTTTTTATTTCCATTTGCAAAGCTGAGTACAGGCACTGTAATGAAGTTAATTCATTATGTAACACCAATATTAATCAAGTTAATGTAAATTATTACATCCTTAAATGAATTTTATTTTTGTTACAGAGCAGCAGAGTATAAAAAGATTGACATTTGTGGTACTGCTAGTTAGTACTGTCGTGGTATTAATTTTGGTGAACAGATTGTCATTTAATTTGGAAACACATGAATTTTCGCCAGCAGTAATCACTTTGAATGTTGGCCACTATTCACATGAGACAAGCAGTATGTTTCTCAGTATTGCTTTGGATACTTCATTGATTCGCAGAGGTTGGATACATGATAACATAAAGTGAGTATAGTTAAAAACTTCAAACCAATATAGAATACATTTCCATGAAAACTACAGGTCAGTTTTAAAATCTTGGTCAGTACACCAAGAAAATAGTTTGTATTATCTTAAGTTGGACATAAAATTAGCTTGTAAATGTGGGTCATAATGTGCAGGCCTATCATGAAGAAATGCACACACTCTGTAGCTGTATTTTTTAACTGTTGGGTTTTTGTTTACACATGCGTGATTCTTACTGCTTTAAATGTTGAATGTTTGTAAAATGTTTTGGTTTGCTGAAGAGACTTTAAATATATTTGAATTTATAACAGAAAGAGTAGCCTAATCCTTGAACTATTACTTGCACTGTATAAGTTGCATAATTCAACAGAAGGCCTGTGTTTATTTAATTCATTACAGCCACCAAAATTTAAATTCCATCAAAATTACTATTTGCATAGGCTATATCTTCCATAAAACTAAAACCAATTTCAAGCGTATTCAAAGTTTGCATGGGAACAATAATCTTGCTGGGGAGTGAATACCAAATTTGTTTAGAATGGCATGTAAATATAGTTAATTGTGTGCTAGGTAAGTGTTATGTAGCCTATTTGTCACATACTGCCCTTTCCTCATTATTATCTCCCTGCATCCGTCCAACCTTACTATTTAACTGTGTACCAACAGTACATAATCTTCATAATATTTTCCTACGTCACATCCCCCTTTATTTACACACAAAACGTCTGCTTGGGACTGACTCGCTTGCCCTGGGATGCCTAGGAAGGATGCATCTGCTGGGGGCTGATCCAATTGTGTTTCTTCTGAATGCCAAGAAATGTCTCTCGTCTTCCGATTCAAAGTTGGTGGTTGTGAAATGTTTCCATTTCTCTCCTGGCACTTTTATAAGCTGTATTCTGTTTCGCCGGATGATGCTGGAGTTACTAATCATTTGATATGCTCTAGGATGGTCGGTCAACCCCTAGATTGTGCTATACCGCTTTAAATCTGTTATCCACACCTGTGTATCCTGCTCCAATGGTTCCAGCTCTTTGGCACCATGTCGCTTATCAAAATTTTCCTTACCACGCTCCTTCAGACGACAACCATGTTCCTGAATTGTCTGCAGTATTTGTCTGTCCTACTGTAGCTTGAAAGTTGCCTGTGGTACGGGCATAGTGGTTCTCAGCCTCATGCTGAACAACAACTCTGCTGATGAAAATCCACGCTCCAGTGGTGTGGCCCTATATGCCAGTAATCCCATATTTGGATCTGTTGACTTAGACAGAATATTCTTTGTGACTGCTACTGCACTCTCCGCCTCTCCGTTAGATTGGGTGAATTGTGGACTGGAATAGAAGTGAATGAAACTGTATTCTTTGGAAAACTTCTGGAACTCAAGAGATGTAAATTGCGTCCCTCCATTACTGCACAGCGTCTCAGGAATGCCATGTTGCGCAAACATTTTCTTCAGCTGAGCAATCACAGTCTTTGATGATGTACTCCCTGCATCTCCATTATGTCGGTTCCCACCATGGTCGCTCTGGCAGCTGTGTAGGCATAAGAGGTTCTGCTCTCTGCTGTCGCTGCTGCAGACACTGAGTGCACCTTTCAACTATAACTTTGTTGTCATGTGATTTGTTAGGCCACCATACCAATTCTTAAGCACACCTTTTGATTTCACAATCCTCATGTGCCCTTCATGTATTTTGTCTAATATGTGAGAACGTAAACTTTTAGGGATGAAAATTCTTGTACCATACATGATCAATCCATTCTGATAAGTGAGTTGGGCTCTGTGAGGCCAAAACACAGAACACTTGTCATCAAATCCCTGATGAATATCCCTTTTTAGAGTTTTACAGACTTTGTTCTTCTCTTGCGCTACCTTGATTTCTTGTAATCTAGCATCTGAAAAATGTGTTTCCTGCAGCACACTTTCATCAGAGTTCTTCTTCCGTGATATCTTGCATATTGGTCTTTGACTTTTCAACCAGGGCCCGAAACAATGCATCGGGCACAAATAACTATTTTCCAGTCACATGCAACTTAACCTAAGTAAAGCGCATAAGACAAAACCACATTATTTGTAACTAGCTGTCCCTTTGCTGCTTCGCCCACGTGTACTATAGAAAAGAGTAACTTAATT
Organism: Medauroidea extradentata; assembly: GCA_003012365.1. Taxonomy (NCBI): domain Eukaryota; kingdom Metazoa; phylum Arthropoda; class Insecta; order Phasmatodea; family Phasmatidae; genus Medauroidea; species Medauroidea extradentata. The sequence goes on along the minus strand of PNEQ01081885.1, from coordinate 51,383 downwards.
TTAATAACGTATTAATTGATGGTGTTACTATATTCTCTGTATATCTTTATAACAACAAATACAAACAGCTTTATCCAGTCCACTACGCTGAGGGTACTTTAATTGCAGAACATCTTTGTTTTTAATTCATCTTTATTTCTCTATAAAATAGCTACCCGGCCGTGGCTTTGCCCGCGTGAAATTATGTAATACAAACAGTAACTCTGGATAAAATATGTGATGAAGGCATGTAACAGCTAGCGTACTCAATAACAGTGAACTATAAATTGTCTTAGCTCAGTGAAAAGAGCGCACGCAATATGCTCGTATGATGTAATGTCCCATCGCAAAGACTTGCACAGGATACGAACGAGTAACCCCACCCCTCCCACACCACAAACTTTGTAGAATACCCGAGTGAATACTTAAAGGCAGGCCGTAATAATACTTTCGTACGTACGGGCTACAGTCCAAAGAGGTTTTATTTATGGTGGGTTGGCAAAACAAAAACCCCCGCAACTCCACAGACTTAAGTACAAATTATTCAAGACAGGCCATGAGAGTTATTTCGCGTGTACAGGCTATAGTCCAAAGAGGTTTAACTATAAGCAAGAAATAAAAAGGAAACAAATTTTGAACTATTTTAGGTGTTACGAAAGATTATTCTTAAACACGTTTTATTTTTTTATAGACTTTCAAGGACGAATTTCCAAAAATCGTTAAATTACTTTTTAGGTATTTACTTATGTTTCATTATAAGACAAAAGCCACCTCGATAACGGTTTAGGTGATACGACTGATTAATCAAAAAACTGTTTTATTTTTTTACCGGCTTTCAAAAACGAATTTTGAAAAATCCTGAAATTACTTTTTAGGTATTTGTGTAAGCTTCATTTTAAAGAAAAAATCACTTCGATATCTCAGGTGGTTTAAGAGGAAGAGAGGATTTACTGTAAACAAATTAAACGGCTTTTCACCTCCTTAATATAAAAATTTTGAAAAATCCTGAAATTTGTTTCTAGACATTTGTATTTGCGACCTAACGAAGTGAATAAGACGACAATAGCCCGTCGGGTTCGAGAAATATCAAAGATTTGCAAAAAATACATTTCCCCCCGTTTCACCACCTTAATAGCCGAATTTCAAAATTTCCTTACTTAGTGGACGCCTACGCCACAAGGGGAAACTTCCCTTAAAATTTCACGTTTCTAGGTCCAGTGGTTTGGGCTGGGCGTTGATGAATGAATGAGTCTGTCAATCAGTGAGTGGGGCACTTCCTTTTTAAATTTGTGCATAGCGTTTCTCGACCTCGTTCAGGCCTCTTGAGGCATATGCTTCTGGCTTCCACACTCCTTTGTGACACTGTTCTAACATGCCCGCCCAATCCATATAATGATGCATCTGCTGATATTAGAGTTTCTGCTGTTCGTGAATAAGGAGCCAGCATCAGTTGTTGTGGAGTGTAATTTTTCAACTTCTGCACAGCATCTTACTGAGGAGCGCCCCATGTCCACTCTGTGTCGTGATGTAGTAGCATTCTCAACGATTGTGTATTTTCTGCAAGCTGTGAAATGAATTTCATTAGATAATTCACCATGTCAAGGAACCGTCAGAGTTCTGTGGTGTCTGATGGGTCTTGGTTATAGCGCTAGTTTTATCTGTATCAGATTGTACTGTCTATATCATGGAATCTAACAGCCTTCTCTTTGAACTTACACTTTTCTTTAATGAGCGTCATGTCCGTCTGCTGCAACGTCTCCAGCACTGACTCCAACCTTTGGTCATGCTCTTCCGTCATGCTGTCACATACCAATATGTCGTCTGCTTGGTTCACCACACCTGGCAACTCCCTTACAATCTGTTATATTTGAAATTGGGCATTGATAATATTCAGGCCTCGAGTTTTTCCCAAATGGTAACCTATTAAAAAAGTACTGCCCAAATGGTGTGATAAACGTGGTGAGCGGTGCACTTTCTTGTGAGAGTGGTATTTTCCAGAACCCCCTTGACGCATCTAATATTGTGAACAACCGAGCATTCTGAAGTTGAGCTGAAGATTCCTCCACCTAGGACAGCTGTAATCTCTCTCTATATATGTACTTATTCAGCTCCGTGTAATCTATACACAGTCTTATAGAGCCGTCTTTTTTGTTGCTACCACTGCAAACCACTGAGTTGGGCACTGTATCGGAGAAATTATTTCTTCCTTCACATATCTGTCTAGCTCTTCATTCACTTTCTCTCTAAGTGGAAGTGCAACATGCCTGGGGAACAGCTGCTGCAAATGATGTGGCATTTTCTTGAAGAGCAATGTGATACGCCTGTCCCAATCTGCCCCCAGACCCTGTAAAACACTTGGGAACCTATCCACATAACTGTTTGCTGCACTGTTTACTTCAGCTGCCTCACTGACTGTCACTACATTCATTGCTCGAATGGCAGGTCGACCCAACAACGGCATGTGCTGCTCCTTCACCACATAGATTTCTTGGCTGATTTGCTGCTCACCCAGTGATAACAACACCCTCCACCTGAATTGGGTTTTTACCCGCACCAAACAGTTTTATGCCTGTTCCACAAAGGGCTAATCCTAATTTGTCAATCTATTACCAATGACAGTCACATCCAGTATCTAGTTTGAATGTTGTCTTGACTCCTTGCAAGTGTTGCTGTATTGACCACAAACTTGAGCACCTCTCCCAAATAATAATACTGGTCTGTTTTTCATCTTCCAACTCCTGTCCACTGATGTTCTTGTTTGTAGAGCATCTTACATAATGTCCCACACTTAAAACTTGTTACATTCCTTGCTGGACAACTGGACCACTGATGTACCGGTGCAATACCACATTTTGAACATCTACTCATGTTACTATTATGTCCACCACTACTACCCTGACATTTTTGTTCTTCCAATCTTCTTTAGAAGTGACCGACAACTCAATTTTAGGTATCCTGTTAATGTTGTAATAATTTCTCGCCTTACATAGCTGTCATAGATATGTACGCCTCAGTGTTGGATTGAAAGTTTGCATAGACTAAACACACCCTAGGCTTAATTGTAAGTATGCAGAAACAAAATCCAAACACCTGTTTTACGCACAGATGTTTGTGTCAAACTTTGGCAATATTTCACATGCAGATGAAAACATTTGCAACATTGATTAAAATTACCTGCAACAATAAAATTTCAATTAGCAGTTCACTCATTTAATGTTAATTAGTCAGACGGATACATCTTTCCTGTAGTGCAGCAAATTACACATCGTCCTTCTACTGAGTCAAAGCAGTTTCTCTAATAGTGCAAACAATATCATTTTCAGGATTAATATTTTAGTAATTAAAAAAAAAAATACTGACGGAAAGATAATTAACGACACTCAGTATTAACACCCACAAATCTGGTCAACATGGCAGGTTTACTGGCTGACGTTGTTTCGTTGTTGTACTGCTGGGATTGTAAAATCTTCGGCTCCCTGGGGCAAGTGTCCTGCCTTGATGCAGAAAAGTCGCAGCTGTCTCTGCGCTTCAACACCAAGGGAACTACCTACAGTTTAAAATCACAGTTTCCGTCAAAAATTGTCTATATCACCCTGTTTTCACTTCCTAGTCCTGCTCTACAGGCTCACACCGAAAAACACGTTAATGGTGATGTTACCTGTGTATTCTGAAAGCACTCATCCCTCACTGCAACATAGAAATAAGAAACAACCTTTCTGTTTCAAAAGTTATGAAAGACTGAAAAGAAAAAAAATTATCACACAGAAAATTTTCAATGCAAACAAATATGTAATATTGATAAATTTTAGGTGAAGCAGTGCGACAAATGTGTGCATTGCAAGCTGTCTCTGTTGTCTGTTGTAGCGGGACACGTATAGTTGTTTTTCTTATTGTTGCTTCATGATGTGACCCGTGCAAGTATGTGTCCTCCTGCTCATGGCTTAGCATTAGTCAGTAAAGCACTCCTTTTCTTATGGATGATTCATGGGTTCGAGCCTTAAAGAAATAAGAAGAAGTGAAATATTTACAATGATCACAGGCTACTTTTATTTTCCTTTTTCCAGCAGCACACTTTTTTTTTACAAGCACGGAACCATTTCAATGTGCTTGGCAGCCAAAAAGAAAGAAAAAACAACTTGAGGATGAATTATGAAAGGAATTACAATTCTGGAATTAAAAGCATCTGGCCCTTAGTAACAGAATTATTTAAAAGAGTTCCAGAGCATCGCGCCATTGATCCTTTATCGGGGAGCCATTTCTTAGCCACGTGGACATGGTTGTAGCTACAAAGTTTACTGTTACTCCATCTTTTTTTTACGTTTGAAACACGGCTCCGCCACTACACTTGTTGCAATATTTTCCTCGTGCGAGCCACTCCAAGACTGGGCCGAGGAAAACGTCCTCGCAAGCCATCAAGATGGTGGGCCAAAATGCCTCCCCTACTACTGTTGCTGAGAACTCCTTTAAATCACTCGGCTCAAAAAACAAGTAAATTACACTTTAAAATTTACATAAAAATGTTGACAGTCAAAGTGCAGTACTGTATTTTGTTTAACACTAGGTAAACGCCCACATTCCTGGATATATTTAAATGAAATTACATCCCACTCTCTGCAAGTGATACATTTGCTTGGAGGGCAGTCACCTTTCAGGCTCTTCCGTTCCCAGAAAACCCCACATTCCTGAGTTTTTGTCCGCCATCGTCCAGCCCCAGTTTGTCATCCCCTAATCATTTGGTGAGTATGTAAGCTACTAAGAAACTGCAAATAGCAAATAATACTTCTGCCCGTGATTTTACAAAGAAATATCAAAAGAGAAAAAAAATGGTAAATTGAATAATGATTAAAATGATATCCGACAAGCGACTATGTTAAGATTGACTTAACCGATAGAGTAACTGCCCTCAAGTTAACTACAAATTCAACTAGCTTACTATAAGTAGACAACAAACAAAAATAATCATTTAGCACTGCACATTCTTCCTTACACAGATTTTGTGTTACATGGCTTAAATTTTCCCTTAACAAATCTTACATGACGGTTGTAATAAGTTAGCTCCGGCTGCTATGCCTACAATGTTTATACAAAAAAATTACATTGGTATAAAAGAGGAGCGTGTGATCTACTCTCCTCTGTGTTTTCTTGGCACTATTAGTTCATCGCTGCATGTGGTGATTACCTGACCAAATGTAGTACTGTAGACTCTAGGAAAACAATATAATCTCGAAATACAAAAGAAATATAACTTCTGAAGCACCATTACACATGCAGCTGACAGAAACAGAGTGATAACTGGCTTTCTTTTGACTGCAAAGCCGGGGAAAATTTCCGTACTGTGGGCCACAACTATGTGTGTTCTAGCTATCCCAGTCTTCGCTCATATACTTACTCCAATAACTGGCTGTAACTATTGTGGTCCTGACACGCTGGCAGCTTTTAAGTGTAAACTGACACACCTTCTGGGGATCGTAGGCTTCCAAAAAGAAAAAATCGAAAATTTACTAAAAGGAGAAATTAAAAGCACTTGTCTTAGGAACACACTTCCAATAACAGGTACAAAAAAGAAAGAAAAGGCGTCTGGTGAGGCCAGTTACTTCACAATGTGAACAACAGAAACAAAGATACTTCGACAGTAAGCAGAATGGTCACGCTTAGAAAATTTTAACTTTGATGTTAATAAATTTATATATTTGGAAGTTGCAAGATAAAATGAAAGATTCAGAAATTAACATTGTATGAATTCTCATAGTTCCATTATTTACTATGTGGTGCAGAAATTACCTGTGGCTGTGTACCAGACTGCCAACATAATAATACGTATTTCTTAAGTGAGGCAGACTGGATGAAACTAGTAAATACATCAGAAAACTTTACCATAGTGACAATTCCTAGCACATCTAGTGTTAGTGTGAAACTGGAAGCATTAGTAAATACAACATTTCACAGTAATGACAGTATACTAGCAGTGCCTTGTATACAATATTGTCTTTTGCAAGACATAAAATGTTTTCACTCACTTGTACAATGTTCTCTCCAACAATTGTATGAAATGTTTAGTTCTGAGAAGTTGCTACACTTGACATCCTCACTGGCACCTGCATATCTCAGGATTGGAGGAACTCTTTCAGACTGCCTTACTTTCACAGCCAATGGAACAGACACTACAGAATATCAAGCAAATGATGCCAAAGATGAATGTTTTGATGAAGGGTTGTGGTGCGCTCAACATGTGAGGAATTTCTCAATGACAGGTATGGGAAACTTTGCAAACATATTGTTATTATAATTGTATTAACATTTTTAACAGTACAGTAGTGTTTTAATGCGTTGTTGACGTGTTTCATTCGTCTGATATGTTGACATATTTATATACTGTATACAATTTTTAATTCAAGTGTTATGTGCCTTATTTTACTTTGTTTTTATTTTGAAATGTTTATTTAAGTTTGGTCAGGTAAGAATTTATTTTGTAGTCTGAGAAATAAAGTTTGTCGTTCAATGATACATCAAAATGTGTTCTGTTTTCAGGCTCTGACTGGATACTGTTAAATAACTTCTCTCAGAAAGCAGGCATGAATCTGTTATTTGACTTGAATGTTTTACTTAGGAATGGTGAAAAATGGGATTCTACTAATGCCAAGGAACTCCTTGATTTTTCTGAGTTTCATAATTACTCAGTGTCCTGGCAGCTTGGCAATGGTAAGTTTTAATTTTTTTGTAAAAATGTGAATTATTATAACCAAGGTGATGCTAGACCTAGGAATGACCTTAATCCTTTGTCATTGTGCATACAGTACAAAGTATTAAAATTTCTGATACAGTAGAACCCTGTTATAACGTTTCTCAAGGGACCGAAAAGATGTTTACATTATAGGTGGGAAAATATTATAACAGGGTAATTTCCTATTACAAATTAGTTTTAGGGACCAAATGATGTTAGCATTATAACCAGGAAAACATTATAAGTGGGAACACTATAAGAGGGTTCTACTGTAGTAATATTTAATCACAATAGAAGGTAATAGTTACATTAGTGGTAACAATATTGATATTAGGAATATATATACATATATATTTAGAATGATCTGTTATCTGACTGACATACTTTGGGGGCCTATTCTTTAGAATACGGGGAATAAAAAACATTGCGAGATGGGTTATGCAGTTTCAGTAACGAGTTACGAGGACAGATGTGGGGGAATTCAGGCAGCTGCAGTAGAGGAACATGTCCATTACTTGATGAAAGAAACGAGATTCCACATGTTAATTGGCAACGCTTCATGATGTAACATGTTGCAGGCTTCATACGGGTGGGCTGTGCACATTTTGAGCAGCTGGTGTGAACCAGTAGGCTTGTACATTTTGTAGTCACGTTTAATAAAGGTTCTCAACAAGACTACTTGTGTTTTCTTTCACGTTCGTCCCTGTGACTCATTAATGAAGCTGCGTAGCCTATTTTTATATAATGTTTTTTATTTCCGATGTTCTGAGGAACATGCCCCCAAACACCTCCTCAATGAAAGCGTGACTGGAAAAATTCAGTAGGGTTTTGAAAACACATCTGCTGTATTTAGTTTGGGACCAAAATCTGTGTTAAGAGGTTATACTGGCTACTAAACAACTATGTTTCAAAATTCATGCTTGAACTAGCTTTGTTATTTAACAAAGAAAATTCTTTTTTGAAGAGATTGACTAATGCATAAATTTCAGTAGCAAGAAAATTAAAAAGTAAACTTAAAGCTGTTTACATTATCAAAATAATTACATCAGAACAACAGTCAACAGCTTCCATAATAGATGCATCTGTTTTTAAGTCTGTTCATTGTATATATTACATTTGTGAGGTCATACATTTTGGAAATAAACCCTGTCTGTTATCACTGTGATTGCTCTTAACAATGTGCAATTAACATCAATTTCCATTTGCTAGTATTTGTTCTGTAGCAATATGCTGATATTAGCATTGGCCCAATTTAATAATATTTGTAAATGATAAATATCTCAAGTAATATCCAGACCTTTGACTCCCAACCAAGATTAATTATATAATTAGTTCTTTGTCCAAAATTCTCAGTTCTTGATCACTTTAATTAATTATCTAACTTAATGTCTCACAGTATTCTAATCTGAGCTCTCTTAAATGGCCTGAGCATTCATGTTCTTACCCCTTCAGGCTCAGGAAGGAAGTCTTTCATTTTCTTAACAAGACACTGCACTGTTTTCCTTCAAACACTATCATCAACATTCACTCGCAGTAATTTATTTTCATATCCTGTAATTGATGATCAGTATGGTCATTAATTCAGCAGATTTTGCCTCAGAATTGACTAGCCAAACAGAGGGTTTGATGCTAAGTATGATATTCTATCCTTCGGCAAGACAACCCATGTTACACAGCGCATATCTTTGACACATTTTGGGAGAGTAATTTCAGACACCAGAGAAACTATGCTCCTTCCATACCCTTGGTTGCTTGCAGAGCTTCAAATCATTACCTCTGTCGGGTTAGCTATGGTTTGTTGCTCCTCTTGGCTTGTTTAGGGCCATGTGCCCTAAAGAATTGTTTAGAGTGTGAGACTGTGATTTTCCTGGACAGACTTTGTACCGGCTTGTGACTTTGAATAGTGCGCCGTGTGTTAGCCCGCCAATGAACTCGTTATCCCCTCCCGCATAGACTCTGACGCGCTTGCCGCAGCTTCGTGAATGTTCGGCCATCTTCGTGCTTCCCTCCCCCCTTTCCCCTTCTCACCCGAGCCTAGGCGTGCCTTCCTGAGCGGTTTCGGGTCACTCTTCCTCCGTCCTGCTAGCGAGTGAGTTTACCGAGATCTTCGTGGCCGTCGCGGCACCATGCTTCCATTTATTAGTTTCTGGTAAGTCTTATTAATTTTGGAACCTTTTTTCTTAGAGTTTGTTTTTTAACCTTCACTACTTCTTTGCGCCGTCTTGGTCACGAGGGGATCGGAAGCCCCGTTTATTTGTATTTATTAATTGGGTGTAATGTTTCAATTTGACTTGTAATCAGACATACGACGTTTTGTGATCAGCCTGAGGGCTTTTGTTCAGTACCTTGTAAACCTTGTGGATATTAAAAGTGAGTTTGTTAACATTTAAACTTTGCTTATGTTATGGTAGTAGATAATCCCGTGTCCCGTTAGCGAGTAAGTGCGTCGCCTAATGAAGTGAGTGTAGAGGTGTGGGTAGGAAACTTTTGCCTAGCACAGAGCGTTGCTCTTGTGCTAGAGTTGTAGGGATTTGTGAAATTGTTCCCACGAGATTCGGGCACAAGGAGAATCAAGTGGCACTGTTATCTCCCCCATGTACGATATAACGCTAGTAGTTGTGTGGTCATAACTCATTTTCTATCTTTTGCATGAAGACATCACAAATACTATCCGTTGAGAAATGGACATAATGTGGTAGCAGAAATATTTTTACATTTATTAATCTGCATCAGTGTAAATTATAATCTTGTGCCAGTGTCTACTCATTGAAACTCAGATGCCGGAAGAGAAGTCACCACTTTGGTAGCTGGTGGCTTGCCGACTGCATGCTCATTGTCGTTCAGAGACCTATCTTCCTTTCTCACACCACCTCTGGTTGTATTGACTATTTGATTTTTAAATTTTCAGCTTAGACTCGTCAGCCAGAACCACACACAGATTGTCAATTACTCAACAGGTTGTTCTGAGTATTTTATGTCATCTGGCCAAGCATATCATATCACTGGACCTTCTGAAAGTAATGTTCTGAAAATGGACTTCACAGGGTATTAATTTTGGTGTCAGAGATTCAGCATTAAAATTTTCAACATGAAATGTCAAACATAATTGGCATTGCTAGAATTGAAATAAAATGTAATGTAACAATTTGATTTTCATAATGAAGGTAAATTGGCTGCAGCATGTTACTACTTTTAACAAACAAGTACTTGGTTTTGTTCATTCATTAAAATGCCTTAGAGAAACTTACCCCACAACAACATTTAAGAATAATTTTTAACGTTTTCTAATTTTTCTTCATGTTGATCGTAGGGATTAAGGCCTTGATAGGCAGTTTTCCCTACTCAGGTGTGTGGGAGGTTGTGGTTGTTTAGTTCCTCACTAGATAGCTGCTCGTTTGCTGTGTATTTGGCAGAAGGAGGAAGGGACTAGGGGGGACGAAGAATAAGGCAAGAAAGACAACTCATTGCAGTTATCTAGCCTTCTGAGTATTATCTACTCAGTTGTCATATCGTTGATAAAACAAGGTCACTGAATTCATCAGTACCTCTTCTCTCTTCTCTTTACAAAACGAGCACTACCAGCCAGCTCATATTTCTTAGACAGTGATTTGCGACCACTGTATTGTACCTTGAATGTGTTCCGGACTTAAAGTAGTGTTGGCAAAGGATGAGTGACGTTTAAGAAAAATTATGTTCAGCGTTTTCGCCTACTAACCTTTCAAATAGGAGGTGGGTAGAATGAGCGACGCTTGCTTATAACACACAGTAGCTGCTTTAGGCACAGTTGTTAAATGTTTATAAATTAATTATAATAATTTACAAAACCAGCATAAAAAGGGTAAAAATGTGCAATGTTTTCATTTTTATTAAAAAGATTTTAAAGGCATGAAGAAAGCTAATATTCAGCGGACTATCGTAGATTGTTTGTCGACATTGTTTTGTATGAAGGTTTGGTAGTCCAATAATCATAATTTGTCTGTAATAGTTCACCAAGAGTTATTGACGTCATTTGTATGTCACAGTTCTGGAGGTGTAAATGTGCAAATAGCAATCGCAGCTGCTATGTTTTGTTGTGTCATTTTGCCTTACTTTACCAGCTGTCTAGTAACAGCAAAAATAAGAATTTGGGGAATGATGTTCTAATCTTCGATGACAAGTAAAAATGTTATCAACAACTTTAACATTTAACCTTATACCAAAATTATTTATAGCTTAGAAAAATCTTTATGCATGACAAGCAGAATGCAACTGCCGCAACGGAAATGTCTATTTTGCCTACATTATAATTTTTGCTATAGGTTGTCCACACTAAAGTAAGCACTTTTGAAGCAAATCTTTGAAAACCTGAGGCTTAACGCTCCGTCGGGCAAGCCACCTCAAGCGTGCGCCTCCCTGTTGTTTTACCACTTCAACAATTGTCATAACTTGTCCCTAGTATTACACAATTTTTCCACATGGCACTTGATATAACAGCTAAATAGCGTTTTAGGTATCCTGATGTACTACTTGCAGAAAATCTACGTAAGTAACTTGACATGTTTTTATATAGGGTTTATTTATATGACCAATCTCCTCCACTTAACTTGAGTCTTACAAACAATTCTTGTACATTAAAATTGCTAACACCTTCGTACCACCTAAGTACGCCAAACAACCACTAAAAAGTTACTTTAATATTAACTGTAAGGAAACTAAGTCTGTGCCCGAGAAAATTGTACGTTCATCGATTAAATCCTCGTGCCCGCCTGGTAGCACTCCCATTTAATACAACTCAGTACCTTGGTTGTGGACGCCTGGCGACCAGTCCTTGTTTAAAATGAAGCCTCCGGGTGTCTGCTTTTGCTACGCTGACCACCGCCTCCAGTTGACCCCTTCGGTGCGTCCACGCCGACCCCGCAGTGTGCGAAAAAACCTCTAATTCGCCCCGCTACTTGCAACGTAACTCCAGCCGGAGTGACGTCATCAAGGCCCATTAATGCTGCCTTCTCGACGCGGCTTTGCTCACCACTGGCCTGTATGCTCTCCTCTGGAAACGACGTACTTTTCACAAACATGCCGTCGTTCAGAGCTATTCTCCTCCCCAGACCCGTGGCCTAATATTTCACGTTGCTCAATTACTATGTCCCAACTAGCAACATATACCACGCAAGCATAAAAATACTTAAGCTTGCTATCCTCATGCACAACTGCCATCGCCCTGGCCCAATTCAAAGCTCATGTGTGACTTCAGACACTGCAAGACGTGCCAGCTAGTGCCGGGGTTCTTTCTACAACTACTACTCGCCCCACCGCGCTCTGAGCTCACGCGCAGATTCAGCACCCCACAACGGCGATCTAGATAACTAATCTACTAAGAACATCAGCAATCAATATGACCTACTATTTAACAACACGTAAACCAAACGTATTGATACTAAATAAATAAAATTTTTAAAAAATCAAAGATACATTCATATAAATACAAATATTGATTCCGGAATCATAATACTAATAAAACACTGTATCGTTCTTGCCATTGTTAATATACTCTTAATGGTCCCTATTGTCCATCCAGTGACGTCACCATTGTTTAACTTAAAGTTTATATTTTGCAAGACCTTAATATTCTTTATGAGACAACACGTCTCAAAACAAAACTATGTGTTGCTGCATAGACAAGTAACAGAAACCTATAACATAAAATATTATGATTTAAATGCTATGGAAATATTACCGGATTTGAATATTTAAAAGCCGCTTAGGTAATACGGTTTCTATTCCCGGTAGGTCGGGCCCCCAGGTTTTCGCATGTGTGAATTGTGCTGTGATGATGTCACAATTCTGCAGATTTTCTCGAATTGCCCATTTCCTTGCCATTTCATTCTTGACCTCGCTCTTTGCCCCCCCCCCCCCCCCCCACAAGTTCTATGTTTGCCCCTGCTCTGCCTACACATAGTTATTATATGTACATATGGTATGAATTATATCAGCAATGAAACTTATGAACCAACTATCTCTCCCCTCCCCTCATTTTTTAAACTGATTTACTGCGGGAAAATCATTTGTAATAAGTAACATGTGTTTCCTCTGTTTCTCCGTGTCTTTCCATATGTTCATAAAGCAACACTTAATATGGAACTACAGCGCATCCAAATCACAGGGAAGGCAAAAATAACCACATTATAGTTGTTTACATAGTAATGCTTGAGAAACATCCACAGTGTAGCAGGAACAAAAATCGAGAAGTTACCAGCATAACTAATAAACCTCCTTTCTTCAGCATTGGTATAAACCCTAAAAGTAAACATTGATCATGTACATTTAGAAGTATTGAATAGTAATATACTAATTTATATTCATGCTTTCTTCAAATATGGTGAACCTGCAATAATAAAGACAAGTTAAATCAAAGTTAGATAATAAAGAATATAAATATTACATTGACTTTCAGTCTGTCCTGTAGTTAGTGACGTGTGTTAAAAACATATAGTAAAAATCTTTGTAATTGGGGAATATATATTACTAAACATAACATGAACCAACAATATAAAACTCAATCCTCTTGCATAGTACTAAATGTGAACTGAGTCAGAAGAAACATTGGAGAATGATTTTTCAGAAAAATTGTGTGTTCGAAAAATAATGTTCAATAGTCGCCATTTTAAAAATACACAAAAGTCAAGTTAACTTACTAAGTAACATATGTGTATCAAACTTGAGGATATTCTAAAAGATATTTCCTCAGGTGTCATATTATGCAGAAAATATAAAAACTGCCACAATTTTGAAAACTTGACCACAGGCTGAACTAAATATACAAACGATAAGACAGCTTAGTATGTAGTATATATGTACCAAGTTTGATGAAATACGGGGTTCAGGGTCAAGTGAGCACTTTTGAAACCCTAAGTTACTATTTTCCTGATAAAATAATGAATGGTTTCCTGTTGAATTTTAATACAAACAGAATTGTAATACAAACAGAGCGACCTAAGTAACAATCAAACTGTTTAGATTATACTGTACGAAAGAATTAGCGCCTGGGGTCACAGTAAGATTATTTTTTATAATTTTTTTAACAAGATGGTCTTCAAAAGTGCTCACTATATCACAACATAATTGAAATATACAAAAGTCAAGTCAGGTTACTGTGTACTATATGTGCACATAGTTAAATGAAATTCAATCCAGGGTTTCAAAAAATTTGTGTTGGAGGGGGGGAGGGTGGACAAACATGCACACATGCGCGCAGACAGGAAGGTGATCTTATAAGCCAACTTTTTACCTTCGGAAAGTAGACCAAAAAGAAAGAAACAGGATGGAAAATGTAGCATTAGAAGTAAATCGACTCACTCTAGCGCACTAGCAATGTTGAGAGAACTTGCTGTACTTGTGTACCTAGTCTCTGTGGGTGTATCCCTCACGCAAAATGAAACTTGGTGCACTGAAAAGTCATTTTTCTTACAAAGGAGCAACATTTTCTAAAATGACTGAATATTTTGTGTCTAAAACATTATGCCTAGTGTTCAGTTGCATTATCTATATTTCTACGCACAGATTCCAAAATATTTCAAATACTGTACTTTAAAAGAAGGTGATTATCTTACTGTGTTTTTTTTACTCCATTTTTATGGTAGTGCCATTAAAATAAAGTGGCTACTGAATAATTGCGAGCTTTCATTGCAAAAAAACTAGAAAAAATAGCATAAACTTACAATGGAATAAATATACATTAAACTTAACGTATAATCTAAGATTCTGTGTACATAAATGTTTATAGGGCATCACATTATTGTATAATAATTATTTCCTGCAAGCCTGCAAAACTACCAGGCATAGCATTAAATGGCAAACTGATTGTGGAACATTCAAAACTTGTGCCTCTACGTATGTTCCACTTAGACCAATCCTGCTTTGCTTTATTTGTAAGTTATTTTAGTAATACATAACGTATGTATAGGCAATTCGGAATAAAGTGAGATATCAAAAAATCTGTGATTAATTTCTATTTTCCGCCAGATTTTACCTTTCCGCTGCATGTAGACATAAACATTGCCACATGCTTTTATTTACATAGGCTTATTTTCACATTACACTGCTGCAATAAATGTTATCTATAATATCTACTCGTTAACTGCATGGGGGTTGAATGTATCCTATACTCAATAGAAATCTTAGTTATAAATACCTGCGAGTTAAGAGGAGTCTTCGCAGGTGTCGAATTTCCACCTTTGACGCATGGGATCAGCATAGCGATAAGAGCCAGTGTCCCACGCTTGACGAGAAGCATATTGCCTCTATTCGCAAAGTGCATCATTTAAAGACACCCGAAAATCATGTTTCTAGCAAGCATGCTGAAGTTTTTGAAACACAGAAGCATAGTTTCAAATGTGTGTTCTTTTCGTAGATAAACATAATATGAATAAGTTTAGCGGGTTCGCGTGAAAAAGAATGTGAGTGGCACGCTGCAACGCCGTCCATGCGCCAGTTGAGGACTCCTCTTAAGGTTTTCTAACATTGGTTTCTCTGCTTCGACTCACGACACACACTATCGCTGTTATGAATCTCGTAAATGTGTGCGTAACCTACTAATTTGTAATTCAAAACCACCGCTAAAACACACACAACACACACAATTCAAGAATTCAAGTTCCGTTCAACATACTGCAGTGAATGGCGACAACACACGTAATAGAAACATTAAATAACTTATTTTTTTAATGTGTAAAAAAAAATGCTGTTTCTAATTCCAGATTCTCAGGCTGGCGATCGTAGAACATAACAATTTACATATTACTAATGACTACACATCATTTTGCAATGATATTCATAAAGCCACTTTTAATACTTTTGAATGTGTTTATCAGAAATCCATATTTATCACATAACGGACAAACACACTAATGACTGAACTCGCTTCCAAGCGAAGCTGCGAAAACTTAACTCTGATGCCACCTGTCAGTGGAATTTTGAACTACGTCCGTGGCGCGAGTGCTAGCGGCAGTATGTTAACGACAGTTGAAGTTCATCGGCCCGGAAGTGTCTCTTTGTGCTGGCACTAATTAAGCCAAAGTATCCAGTCAGTAAGGTTATAAATAAATATTTTAAAGTATATGAAATACGGATAGGTCAGTTGCATTTGATGTTCTTTCACTAATACTGTATTCAAATAAGAAAAAATAAATAACACTGAATTATGTGCAATGATTCGCTACCAACCATACAAACAATACTGTTACTATTGGTAACATTGACATTAAACCCAGTAATGGTTTGTGATATTTTCAACGGTTAAATCTTTAGTGTTCACTTTGTTCCGAATGACCTATAATGCATTTCGTACTAAGAAATGTATTTTTATTTTGTGATGATTTTTTGGTTGTTTTTGTTTGTATTATATGCATTATAATCTACTACATATTGGTATTGTCATTAATTTAGTTTTGTTCTGACATATACTGGTTTGTATTAAAATTCTCTTATCTTCATGTTCCAAAATTTAAATACTTGATAATTTTTTTCTGTACTTCATGTTAATATGATAGTGACGTGCTATAGGTATAATTGAGTCCAGTATATTATGTAATAGTTAGCTAAAATTACTTTTGGTAATTTCTATTTGGACATTCAATAATGTATGTTCTTACAGTGTACATGCATTCTCATTTTATAAAGTTTTTTTAATGTAATGGTTTAGCAAGATTTTTTTTATTTAGACTATGTATTACTAAAAAAATCAAGAAGTAAAATACATATTGACCATCATTATACTATAAATAAAGTTTTATTGTGATAGAATAGAAATCAACTTGTACATTACTTTATTCTTTGTTTTCAGAACCTAACTCATTCAGACATGTTTTTAATGTATCCATTACTGCACAACAATTGGCAGAGGATTTCTTGCATCTTCGAGAACTGCTGAATACGTATGTAAGTTTCAAGAAATCTGTGCTGGTTGGCCCTGATGTTACAAATCCTACATTATTTTCTGAACCTGCACTTCAATTCCTAGAAGAATTTTTGGATTCAGTAAATGACTCCATCAGTGCTGTTACTTGGCATCAGTAAGTTCATTTAAATCATAATACACAATAACTAGTCTAAATAAAGATATTTGTTAAATGTAGTTTTTAGAATGTTCCTGAGTAGTGGCTACTGAGCTGTGTATAACTTTGAACTGTATTCTAGTTGTAAATTGGTAAAATAATAAAAGTGTTAATCATATGTTTAATAATGCCTTGGTTGGTTATTTATATGTCATAAGTCTTATTGAATAGAGAGAGGTAATGTAAAATTAAATGTTTTGCTACACCTTGAGAACGATAATCATTTAAATTACATATATGCTTCTGAGCCAGATCCCATTACAAAAAGGGAGGAAAAGTGATGTGAATACATCCCCTCAATGACACAGGGATCATAAGCAACTTAGCAAACAGTTATGCCACATAAACACCACCGTACTGAGACATTTACTGGCAGCAATGCATTGGTACACCTCAGTCGCACTGCTGACAGAACCGAAACAAAATATCAACAACTCTTTGACCATGTTACATTCCACTCACCCTAACAGAGTGAAATTTAAAAGTTTTATTTATTTTTGTCCTGAATAGTATAGAAGTGAAAAATTGAGTAATCACATGAACTACCAAATAAATAAACAGGAAGAAGATTTAACTTTTTGATCATAAAATTTTGTGGGCATCAACGTGTTTTTCAAGTCCATTGAAATTCTGTCCAGCAAACCATACTTATAACACAAAACATGTAAAGTGATTACAAGTACAGAATCCTATTTAAACATGTAAATCCAATGTAATTAACCCCAAAAGGGAAAACCTGTCCCAAACAATTTAGTACACTTCGATACATGCTCATTCTAATAATTAATAGTAATAATAATATAAGGAACAAAATATAACCTGCAGCAAACTGTTACATTACATTTATTTTACTTTCTTTTTCACTAGTTGAGTACAAACTTATTCTAAAAGAATTCTCAAAACATCACAATTTTCTCAAGATAACTGTAACTCGAACAAAACTCCAACTGCCTCATTCCCTCTCCTCAAAGTTCTGATCATGACTAGTTTAATTTAACCTTCAAAAGACTCGGCATCTGTGGGCGGATTTTGACAGTTTACCGTACTGAAAAATTTAACAAAACCCATATTTTTGTTTAAACCCTTTAATCCGGAATGTAGTGGCAGCTTTTACTCTCACATCCGCTGTATTGGCTGCCCCTTTATTTTAATGCAGATGCTGCCCCAGCAATTTCTAGCTGCATCATCCTCGTTACAGCTTCATAAATTATTGTCTATTACATACAAGAGTGTATACTGTGCTTCCCTAAAACTGTACAACTAGTACTATTAGTCTGATCAGTTACAACTATGACACATAATACATCTGAGTGTGAGCCACAGCCATAAATTAGATCTGGTAATATTCTTATACCACCCATGACTCTTTCAGAACCTAATATTTATATGCTAAGTTATTTTATTACATTCATAGTTACTATGACACCTATAACCAAAGCTTGAGTGCCATACTTCTCCTGTGCCACCAAAGTGCTAACACATGACCTTCCTTCGTGGCTGCTCGAAAGTTCTCCCTCTGCATGCAACGATTGGCTCAAATAGAATCACGACTGTGATGTCAGCTGAGGGACCCACATGCTGCTCTGTGGCCAGAACCTCAGTTACATATTGTGTAGTAACTGTATTTTAAATACATATATACATTTATACACCTCAAAAGTAAATATAACGCCATATAAGTATCAAAGCTTTGACAAAGAGTTTTAAAGGAGCTCTATAGTGCTCTCTAGTAGTAGTAAAAATAAAATACTGTGATATAGGTACGAATTTTTATTGCTTAGGAGTACATGTATGTACGAGGGTTATTATTTTTTTTTAACCTCTGGTGGGTTGTAAAACAAAGGAATAAATTTTAAAATGTTTGTACTATTAAAAAATATGTACACCTTTCAGCTATGTTTGAACATAATCACGATACAGATTGAGACACTTGTCTTACCAGTGCACCAGATTTCCAATATCTGCTGCAAAGAAAGTTACTGCTTGCCTGTCGAACCTGAACGAGGTTGGAGGAAGGGGATGAACAATAGTGCTGTACTTTGATTCTCTTATCATTTCATGGGCATCCCATAAGGAAAATAAACTACATTCACAATATTTGGTACACCTCGTACACATAACCACACCCAAAATGCTTAGATGAACGAGATTCAATAGGCATGCCACAACTTTCTGTGCAGAGGAAATTGGAAAGTTGGTGCATTGGTATGACAAGTGCCTCAGTCTGTGTGGTGATTATGTTGAAACGTAGCTCAAAGATGTGCATGTCTTTTGACAGTACAAGCATTTTACAATTCATTCCCATTTTTTACAGCCTACCGAAGGAGGTAGAAAAAATTACCCTTATAGTATGTAAATATTAATGCAAAACAAATTCAAACATATAAACTCTTATTATTGCCATGTGGTAGCTAAGTTCTGGTGTTAACTTGAGAATAGGCACTACTAGTAGGGCAATTTGCATGAGAATTGGACTCTAGTGACCTCCAATGAGTACTGTTAGAATTATGGTGCTACGAAATAAACAGTAAATTAACAGCAAGTAGATGGCTCTCTGTGGTCAAGGTTTTGTTGCAAAACATGAATAAAGCGTAACATAATCTGGAAATATGTATTTAATTACTCAGCAGTAGCTATAGGTATGGTGTAAAGTTTACTTGTATGAAACTGCATTAAATTAAAACTTGCCACAAGCACAACAATAATGCATGATTCTCTAATGTTTAGACTTCCAAAAATCTGATAAAACTTTAATTATTCACTGGTAATGAAGTTATCATCTCTAGATTTTTTAAACTTTGAATGACTATTAGGGCATCCTAAGGCATGTAATTTACGCCATTCTTTATTAATTTCCTTGCCCCTGGTGGTCGGATGTAATATTGGAGTGTAGTTGTAATGATAGATGGCGTGAATACAGGAGTAAGGTTACAGTTGGATAATTTTCGCGGTGAATTGGCGTCCGTAGCTATATTGATTGGGAGTTTCCATTTATGTTGGTATGCATCTTACGTCTTCTTGACGTCTCTGCCATTGAAACAAATGCATGCTGTTGATATAGGTGATTAAGAATGAAGTGAGCACTCAAAAAAGCCCTGATTAATTTATATTTTCTGCCAGTTTATATTTTTCCACTGCATGTAAACATAAACATTGCCACATGCTTTTATTTACGTAGGCTTGTACAATGTTTACAATTATATTTAACTGCTCCAACAAATGTTATCTACAAAATCTACTCATGAAATGTACTTGTACTGAATATATGCTATACTCATTAGCAATCTTAGTTATAAATACCTGCGAGTTAACATCAGATAACACTGTTTTTAATGCATCGACTCTAATTGATACTACACGCACTATTGCCGTTACAAATCTAGTAAATGTGTGCATAGTATGTTTGAATTTGTAACTCAAAACTGCCACTAAAAATACACGACATGACACACACAATTCAAGAATTCAAGTTATACTGCCATGAATGACGTTGACGCAACTAATCAGAAACAATAAATAAGATATTTTCTATATGTGAAACAGAATAAAGAATGCTGTTTCTAATTCCAGATACTCAGGCTGGCAATCGTAAAACATAACAAATTACAGATTACCAATGGCTTCACATAATTTGCAATAATGATATTAATAAACAGTCGTTTCTAAGACCTTTGAATGTGTTTGTCCGAAACCCATTCTCACCGAACAATGGACAAACACAGTGACCCAACTCGTCTCCAAGCGAAACGGCAAAAACCTAACTCAGATGCCACCTGTCAATGGAATTTTGAATTACCTCTGTAGAGCTGAGCGCAAGTGGCATGTGCCAACGACAATTGATGTTCAGCGACTAGGTTGTGTGACTTTGTGCTGGTGCTAATTAAATCAAATTATACGTGTCAATAAGATCTTATATAAATATTATGTAGTATATGACGTCGTCCCAAGCCCTAGGCCTGGGAAGTTAAGCCCGTCCTGACCATGTGACAGGGTTTCCTCGGTGTGCTCTGGACCCCCCCCCCCCTTACCTGAACTCCAACAGTGCTGGTTAGTGCGGGGTCGTGTGCCAGCAACACGTGTGTTTGTTTGAATTGCCGCCTCCACGTGACGTCACAACACCCCACAACCACCAACCTCACCGCCCACCACAAAGTACTTCACGTAATTAGAAACTAAAATAAACAAACTGAGGACTGAGCTACGGCCAGCAATCAACCTGCCTTCAGTACGAGCCATTGTAATATTAAGTCTTGTTTAGTTTTATTCAGCCACGTGGTCACACATTTCAGGGTCAGTGTTTTGTTGTATGTTAATTTTAAAGGAATGTTAATTAAGTAATTTGTCATCACCAGTAATTCTTATTATTTTTTATATGTCTCACCGCCACTTGACTTGTACTTGTATTCACCTAAATTTCATTATCACTATTGTAACGGT